>JAXCGZ010007790.1:5000-50000 GCA_037179515.1 Halocaridina rubra
GTTTTCCCGGGTTGGCAATTGTAGTTCTCATGATCATGTATTTATAGTTTTTCCAAGTAAAGTTGAAAAATCGACGAATAGTAATGTTATAGGAAAACATATGATCATTGGTTTCCCATATATATCGTTAACCTTTTATTGATGACAAGCAACTTAGCTTTAAAGGCTATATAAAATATTAAAAAACAGAATATGAGTTTATCGTTCTGTTTCACTGTATTGAACTTTTCATTCTAAAATAGCTCGTTACCTTTATATTCATTTTCTCTTTTACTCTTTACAAGGATTGATGGAACCTCTTTCCCTGTGGGAGCTGAAAGATGAAACTTCCAGTCTCCAAAAATTATTTTCTCCGTTATAATTTTCATCACATTTTCCTACGAAATTAATTATCTCAACACGGTTCGTGATAGTTTAAGTATTTTCTATAACCCATATAATTTTATACTATTATATTTTCTATTGAAAAGTTATACTAAGGTTACATTAGCAAAAGTGAAGAGAGATATATGTGATATAAGTCCCTGTTCCTTTAAAACATAATCACCTGCCTCCCACTCTTTTGCTTATATTGCTTGTAGGGTACCATTAACGAAGAAGTCAGCTCACAGAGGGATAATAATCTTAAGGCTTAAATAAAAGAAAAAAAAACAATTATACAGGATTAAAACATCAAACAGCAATTAGTGGTTTAATGTACATCAAATAAAGAAACGTTTATATCTCCCAAATGTGCACATTAATGAATTTACATTCCAATAATATATTTGATTCAGAAATTTATAGAGGCAAACACTGAATGAACTGCCTATGTGATGAATACTTTTCAGGACAAGTTGCTTTTACAAAATATATGCAGGATATCAGAGCATATACCTTGAGACGGAAATTTTTATTTTTATTTTCGAATAGCTTATTCATTTTATATGGCTTCGTATATTTAATCAATGTTATATGTATATAACAGTATTATAACACAGCATATTTTGAGCTCGCTTTGTGTGATGGTGAGTGTGTATCAGAATGAATAAATTCGTAATGTTAAACAACCTCTCGTCACCTGACAAGATTGATATTTTTAAAAACATGTCATCACAATATAAATTGCCATGCTTAATAGATAATATAATTTTCTCTAGCAAATAAGATGAAGAACTCCCGAACTTTCTTTCATGAAAACTGAACGGTAAAATCTCGTAATAATAACCCATCCAGAAGTGTTCATAAGGATAGTTAGTTCTTGCTGAGTTAACTATTACTCACAACCCGTAGACCAAGTCGTCCTTGTTTTGATATCTAAGCAGCGAGAAAGTTAAGGGCTTCAGAATATTAAGAGTTGAAAGATCTGAGAGGACTGGTGGAGGGATAGTACTGCTCATAAGTTAAAGGTTTCAGGTTGAAGAAATAAACTTTGTTATAGAAAGTGAGTTAAAGGAATTTTTTGTTGCTCGCATAAATACTGGGTCAGAGAGCATTATAATAACTGCTGTATATAATCCACCAAGGAACCAACATAGGCTAGAAGTTTATGAGGGAAGTCATATAGGTACTATTGAAGTCATAAACTCAGTTGTTAACTTGGCACGGGAGAGAAAATGTAAGATTTTGACTATGGGAGATTTTAAACATAAAGGGAAAGATTGGATAAATTTTGACCCATACAGTAGTAAGGACTCATTCGGGGCTAGCTTCCTAGAGTGCGAACAAGGTAATTTCCTACACCAACACATACTAGAACCAACGAGGGCCAGGGGTTGGGATGAACTATCAATACTAAATCTAGTATTCACAAATGTCTTGGATATTGAAAAAATTGAGTATGAACCACCAATTAGAAAGAGTGACCATTGTGTGTTGTTGATGAAGTATATCACCAAAGATGTTCTGCCTGAGAGTAAAGGCACTGAGGACATGAGGAGGAGCTATCTGAAAGGAGATTACATCAAAATGAATTAGCTTTTTGCAGCTATTGACTGGAGGACCTTATTTAACAACAAATCTGTACAAGAAATGTACGACTTCTTTTGGAGGAATATGAGAAGATAGGAGTAATTCATACCAGAGAGAAATGGTTCAGTAATGAGTGTAAGAGAGCAAAGAAGTCGAGACACAAATGCTAGAAAAGGTATAGGAGGAGAAAAAACATAAATGCCTGGCAGAGAGAGACCATGAAAGGGATATCACCAGGAAGGCTAAAGAAAGTCCCAAACTTTTCCACAGCTTTATCAGAGGAAAACTGAGGTAAAAGAACAGGTTTTAAAGCTTAAGAGAGCGGATGGAAGCATCACTGAGACGGATGAAGAGATTTGGGAAGAATTGAACAAGGAGTTTCAGTCAATATTCACAGTAGAAAATAACTCAACCCATCAGATAGCAGAAATAAAAGTTCATTTTCCGGTATTAGAGAACATTATCTTTTCAGCCACAGAGATATCCAAAGCGCCAAAGCCTGAATATGCTGCTCCCCCTTAAATCCTCACTTGAGAAAGCATGTAGTTAAGCTGGAAAAAAGTTCAAAAACAAGCCACGAAACTGGTGCCAGAAATATGCAATCCCAGTTGTGATGAGAGGCTGAGGGAATTAGACTTACCATCACTCGAAGCTAAAAGATTGAGGGGGATGTGGTGACAGTTCTTAAATTCCTTCATGGTTATGACAGAGTGGATAGGGATCGATATTTTGATATGGCTGGCACTAGAACTAGAGGTCAGTTTGAAGCTTCGTAAAAAAGAAAAAAACTTTTTTGCAGGATGTAAGTAAGCACTTTCTTAGGGTAAAAGTAGTTGATAATTGGAATGCGCTAAGCGAGAAGGTAGTTAATGCTAACTTAATCCATAGTTTTAAGGAAAAGTATGACTAGTATCACTAGGTACAAAATGGAACCGACCAGGAGACAATAAGTTACGAGCTTGGGGCTCTTTTCCCGTAAGCACAAATAGGTAATTACATACACACATACACACACACACACACACACACACACACACACACACACACACACACACACACACACACAGTGTCTGAATGGAGAAGAGTTAGTAGTGGAGTTCCACAGGGTTCAGTTTTAGGGCCACTTTTGTTCCTTGTATATGTAAATGACCTACCAGAGTCTGTAAATTCATTCATGAATATGTTTGCAGATGATGCAAAGATTGTGAAGAAAGTAAAAAACGAGAACAATGGTAGAGAACTTCAGGAGGATCTAAATAATCTGCATGAGTGGTCAGAAAAGTGGCTAATGAAATTCAATACCTCAAAATGTAAGGTAATGAGAATGGGTACAAGTGCAAGAAGGCCCAAGCTTGACTACTCGGTGGCTGGAGTACAACTTCAAGAGACAGAAAATGAGAGAGATCTAGGAGTAAACATACTGGCAGACTTGTCTCCAGAAATACATATAAATGACATAGTAAGGGCAGCATATGCATTCTTATCAAATGTAAGGGTAGCCTTCAGGCACATGGACAAGGAAATGTTCAGAAATATTTATGTAACATATGTGAGGCCAAAACTCGAATATGCAGCCCCCTTTTGGAATCCGCACTTGAAAAAGCACATAGCTAAGCTTGAAAAAGTTCAAAGACATGCCACGAAACTGGTGCCAGAAATACGCAATCTCAGTTATGATGAGAGGCTGAGGGAATTAGACTTACCATCACTCGAAGCTAGAAGAGTGAGGGAGGATATGGTGACAGTCTTTAAATTCCTTCATGGTTATGATAGAGTGGATAGGGATCGATATTTTGATATGGCTGGCTCTAGAACTAGAGGTCATAGTTTGAAGCTTCGTAAGAAAACTTCTTTGCAGGATGTAAGGAAATACTTTTTCAGGGTAAGAGTAGTTGATAATTGGAATTGGCTAAGCGAGGAGGTAGTTAATGCTATCTCAATCCATAGTTTTAAGGACAGGTACGATAAGTATCACTAAGTCTAAAATGGAACCGATCAGGAGACGGGAAGATACGAGCTTTGGGCTCTTTCACGTAAACACAATTAGGTAATCACAATTAGGTAATCACACACACACACACACACACACACACACACACACACACACACACACACACACACACACACATATATATATATATATATATATATATATATATATATATATATATATATATATATATATATATATATATATATATATATATATACACATACATACATACATATGCCTTGGCTGTCTCCCCCTTTAATTGGGAGGTAGCCGACATCAAGAAAGGAAAACAAATAGGGAGATTACTTTGCTCTATGGGCAATGACGAGGGAGCTAGCGACCGTTCAGATGGCACTGCTGGAGTGCCACAGCCCATCCTCCCGGCTCTTCCACAACCTGTGTCGCTTCACAACTGCCAGCTCCTCCTACTGCCCCTACCATAGGGTTATCTCTGTAAGATACAGCCCCGTGGTAACAGCAGATGCCCATCAGATCCGCGTCACAATCGCTCGCCACTCATTCCTATTCCTAGCACGCTCGCTTGCTTCCCTCACATCCATCCTCCTATCATTCAGGGCTCTCCTTAGTCCATCCATCCATCCACACCTAGGCCTCCCTCTAGCATTTCTCCCATCAACTCTCGCATTCATCACCTTTTTCAACAGCCTTTCATCATCCATCCTTTCCACATGGCCAAACCATCTCAGAACATTCATATCTACTCTGGCTGCAATTTCTCTCCTCACACCCGTTCTTGCTTTCACCACTTCATTCCTAACCCTATCCAATCGAGATACACCAATCATACTCCTCAGGCATTTCATATCAAACACATTTAGTTTCCGTCTCTCACTTACTTTCATACCCCATAACTCTGATCCATACATCACAGTTGGCACAACCACTTTCTCATACAAAACTTTCTTAACATTCATTTCCAACCCTCTATTCTTCATCACTCCTTTCAATGCACCCAACACTTTACATCATTCATTCACTCTGTGACACACATCTGCTTCCACTCCACCATTTGCAGCTATAACCGAGCCTAAATACTTAAATTGATTAACCTCCTCAAGTGTCTCTCCATTCAACATAACATTCAATCCAGCGCCATCCTCATTTCTTGTACACCTCATAACCTTACTCTTTCCCATATTCACTCGCAGCTTCCTTCTCTCACGCACCATTCCAAATTCTGACACTAACTGACACAGCTTTTCCTCTGAATCTGCCACCATCACAGTATCATCGGCAAACAGCAACTGATTCAGCTCCCACTCGTTATCATCCCCATCTACCATTCTCAAACCTCGACCACGCACTCGCTCATTCACCTCTCTTACAGCTCCATCAATATACAAATTGAACAGCCATGGTGACATCACACATCCCTATCTCAGTCCCACACTCACTGGAAACCACTCACTCTCTTCATTCCCTACCCTAACACAAGCTCTACTACCATCATACAAACTCTTCACTGCATGCTACAATTTACCATTGATTCCATATAATCTCAAAACATTCCACATAGCCTCTCTATCGACTCTATCATATGCTTTCTCCAGATCCAAAAATGCAAAATACACATCCTTACCCTTTGCTAAATATTTCTCACATAACTGCCTAACTATAAAAATCTGATCTATACAACCTCTACCTCTCCTAAAACCACTCTGCACTTCCACTATCACATATTCTGTCTTATCCCTAATCCTATTAACCAGTATCCTACCATACACTTTTCCTACCACACTTAACAAACTTATACCCCTAAAATTACTGCATTCATACATATCTCCCTTACCTTTGTATAGGGGCACTATACAGGCAATCACCCAATCCACTGGTACCAATGACAACATAAAGCATTTATTAAACACTCTCACTAACCATTCCAATGCAGTCACACCCCCTTCTTTCAACATCTCCGCTCTCACACCATCCATTCCAGGTGCTTTACCTGCTTTCGCTTCATACAATGCCCTTTTCACCTCCTCTCTTGTAATCTCTCTCTCATTTTCATCTACCATTACTGGCCCTTGAACCCCTCCAACTCCCACTATAGCTGCCTCTCTATCTTCCTCAACATTCAGCAAGCACTCAAAATATTCTGCCCATCTTTTCCTGGCATCGTTACCTCTTAACATCTGTCCATTAACATCTTTCACTGTCTCTTCCATCCTCGATCCACCCTTCCTTGCTCACTTCACTTCTTTCCAAATCTTCTTTTTATTCTCCTCATATGACCTACTAAAATCCTGTCCCCACCAAACATTTGCCAACCTCTTCTCTTCCTCTACCTGTGGGGCGGGCACAATATCAAAGAATAGTCTCACCGTATTCCCTGCGTGTCGTAAAAGGCGACTAAAAGTGGACGGGGCGGGAGGACTAGGAATCCCCCCCTTGTATCAACCTCCTGCGAGACGTCAAAGATATATATATATATATATATATATATATATATATATATATATATATATATATATATATATATATATATATATATATATATTTATATATATATATATATATATATATATATATATATATATATATATATATATATATATATATATATATATATATATATATATATATATATATATATATATATATATATATATATATACATATATATATATATATATATATATATATATATATATATATATATATATATATATATATATATATATATATATATATATATATATATATATATATATATATATATATATATATATATATATATTTATATATATATATATATATAATATATATATATATATATATATAAATATATATATATATATATATATATATATAAATATATATATATATATATATATATATATATATATATATATATATATATATATATATATATATATATATATATATATATATATATATATATATATATATATATATATATATATATATATATATATATATATATATATATATATATATATATATATATACATATATATATATATACATATATATATATATATATATATATATATATATATATATATATATATATATATATATATATATATATATATATATATATATATATATATATATATATATATATATATATATATATATATATATATATAAATATATATATATATATATATATATATATATATATATATATATATATATATATATATATATATATATATATATATATATATATATATATATATATATATATATATATATATATATATATATATATATATATATATATATATATATATATATATATATATATATATATTAAAGGAAGTCCATCAGTGAAACAACACAGAAAAAATAACGCTATATTTCGGATCCTAAATGGACCCTTTCTCAAGCACAAGTAAGTGTGAAATAACAATGACAGAGGGAGTAAAAACTAAAAGGACTCGGGAGGCCTGAGAGAATTTAAAATTAAAGGTAGTAAGACAGTTCTAACCCCCAAAAAAATAATACCCTTAATCAAAGAAAACCGATAAAATCATCTATAAGTCATTATCAAAAGAATATGTTAATCTCTAATTACGAATACAGATCGGTATCTAGATAACCCTTTAATATAAAAAAAAATACATAGGACCAATGAGCTCAAAATTACACAAACCAAACAGAGGAAATGACAAGAATAATAAAAAAAAATAGTAATAATAAAAATAAAAATAATATCAAAAATAATGTATATATAAATATGCACATAAATATACATACATATACAAACACATGTACACACATACCCATATACAGATGTGGGTAGTTAATCCAGCAGGTCAGGTCGCAGGTAGCGGATTACCCCAAAATTTGAGTACCACATGCCAAGGATTATCACAAGATAAGATCAATACATTAAATTCTCTCACAGGAAAGAACAGCAGTCCGTCAGTTAATATAAATTTGGATGAGGAATATAACAATTTTGTCATGACTCTTAAGAATAGTCAGAGAGACTATATTCCCATGAAACATTGCAGATCAAGAAAAAATGACCCTAAATGGATGAACAATAGAATAAAGAATCTTATAGGTATTAAAAGAGGAATATACAGGAAACTAAAAAGAGGTGAAGAGCAGGTGAGGCAGCAATATATACAGTTAAACAGGGAAGTTAAAAAGATAGTTAGAGAGTCGAAAAGAAAATACGAAGTTAGAATAGCAGGAGAAGCTATAGAAAATCCTAAAGGGTTTTATCAACATTATCAAACAAAATTTAAGGAAAAAGTCGGACCAATTGAAGTAGCCAATGGCCATATCACATATGACGATAGAGTGATGTGTACATGTTTAAATGATTATTTCTTATCTGTATTTACTAATGAAAACTTGGAAAATATTCCGGAAGTAGAATCCATTTACAGAGACAGTCCCGATAATATACTTAGTTCAATAAATATTACGAGAGAGGAGGTAATAAAAGAAATAGATAAATTAAAGGCTCATAAATCTCCGGGACCTGATGGAATATATGCTAGAATATTAAAGGAATGCAAGGAAGAGCTTAGTTGTCCTCTAACTGCATTATTTAATAATTCAATAAAATTAGGATCGGTACCCATGGAGTGGAAATTGGCAGATGTGGTACCAATATTTAAAAAAAGGAGAACGTGTTAAAAAGAATAATTATAGGCCGGTAAGATTAACGTCAACAGTGGGTAAGATTCTAGAATCCATAATTGCAAATAAAATAAGGGCACATCTAGAATTACACAGACTGATAAAACTTTCACAACACGGGTTTCTTAAGGGTTTTTCGTGCCTTACAAACTTAATGTCTTTTTATTCAGAAGTTTACGAGGCAGTAGATTGTGGCAAAGAATATGATACAATATATCTAGATTTTAGCAAAGCTTTTGATAGAGTTCCTCACAAAAGATTAGTTAAAAAGCTGGAAGCTCATGGTATAGGAGGAGCTGTGCTCAGATGGATCAAACAATGGTTAAAAGACAGAAAACAGAGGGTTTGCATAAATGGAGAGAAATCAGAGTGGGGCTCGGTTACTAGCGGGGTACCACAAGGCTCGGTACTGGGTCCTCTATTATTCATCGTATATCTAAATGATCTGGATTCGGATATCAGTAGTAACCTAAGTAAATTCGCAGACGACACTAAAATAGGTAGAACTATAAATGGAAAAGAAGACATTCATGCTTTACAGGAAGATCTAAATAGATTATCTGAATGGTCGGACAAATGGCAAATGGAATTTAATGTTGAAAAATGTAAAGTAGTTAAAATGGGTACTATAAAAGACAATACTAGTTATAAGCTAAATAACCATGAAATCATGAGTTCTCAGTGTGAAAGGGATTTGGGAGTTCTTGTGAATAGTAGTCTTAAGCCAAGAGAGCAATGCACAGCAGTCAGAAATAAAGCAAACAGAATTTTAGGATTTATCTCAAGAAGCGTCAGCAATAGGACGGAAAAAGTTATTTTGCAGCTCTATCTTGCATTAGTTAGGCCCCATTTAGATTATGCTGTGCAATTCTGGTCACCCTATTATAGAATGGAAATTGAATCCTTGGAGAGAGTGCAGCGAAGAATGACCAAGATGATACACAATATCAGAAATCTACCATATGAGGACAGATTAAAAAAACTTAATCTACATTCTCTAGAGAGGCGAAGAGTTAGGGGGGATATGATTGAAGTGTATAAATGGTTTAAAGGGATTAACAAGGGAGATATTAACAAAGTTTTAAAAATTCACGATCAAACCAGAACTCGTAATAATGGATTTAAGCTTGATAAATTTAGGTTCAGAAGGGAAATTGGTAAAAATTGGTTTGGTAATAGAGTAGCTGATGCATGGAACAAGCTTCCTAGTATGATAGTAAATGCCAATACCTTAGACTCCTTCAAATGTAGATTAGATAGATATATGACAGAGGTAGGGTGGGTATGAATAGGTTAGTGCTTATTAGAAAAATCATAAAAAGAAAAATAGAATAAATAAGTAGAGTAGAATAGAATAGGTTAGACATGCTGAAAATACTATTAAAAAATGGAGCTGCCTCGTGTGTGCCAGTAGGCATGTTGCAGTGTCCTCTATTCTTATGTTCTTATGTTCTTATGTACACAAACATACATATATAATAAAAATATATATGCATACACATGTACACACATACCCATATACATTTACATACACAAACATACATATATAATAAAAATATATATGCATACACATGCACATCCATAAAAATATACACATAAATACATATACATGCACGCATATTCAAACACACAAGTTTTAGTTCCTGGGTTCATCAGTTTTAGTTCCTGGGTTCATCCAGTGAGGACGTGCTTCCAGTAGCTCTAGTCTTGACCATACTTAGTACAATGGAGAGTTGTGGTGTTCTTTGTGCTGGTGGTGTTAGTGGTAGTGGTGTTGGTAGTGGTGTCGTTGTTGGTGCTGTTTGTGGCTGTGCTGGGGATTTGTCCTCGTCTGACGCAAGCAAACTCATTTTTAATTTAAGAAATGAGTTGGCCGCAGTCAGGCAGGAGGTCAGATCCTTAGCTGAGGAGAACAGGGATCTGAGGGGTAAAGTAGAGGTGTTAACCAGGAAGGGACAATTGAATAATGAAGACGACTGGAAAGTTGTGAATAAGGGTTCAACGAAGATGGTTCTTAAGAAAAATTATACTTTTAGACTACAGGTTGCTAATTCATTTAGTTCACTTAGAGATGAATGTGACAGTGGCGGCAGTAATTCTTCAGGAACCATAGAGTCAGATAGGTGTACTAGCGATCGTAAAAATGGAAGTGGGAAAAGCTCTCAGGTCAAGAGCCTAGGTAAGTCTCCCAAGGTCGGAGTAACCCATCCTCCGGATAAGTCTCGTTCTTTAGTAATTGCAGGGGATTCACTATGCAGATATGTAGACAGGAAACTCAGGCATAGAGTTAGAGGAAAATATTTTTTCCCTGGAGCAGGTATGAAGAAGGTGGGTGAGTCAATAAATAGCTGGATTGAAAAAAAGATGTTGTTTGTTTGATAGCTGGGGAAAATGACGTGCAGGATGGTAGAAGTGAAGAGCTGATTAGGTTGTATAGACAAGCCCTGGATAAGATCAGGAAAAGGGGTGCAGTTCCTGTGATATGTGGTATTCTCCCTAGGCTTAGCCAAAGTTCAGAGTGGTGGTCTCGAGCTATAGGAGTAAATGCTAGGATGAAAGTCTTCTGTCGGGAGAATAAAATAGGTTTTATAGACGGGTGGGATCACTTCACTAGTCGTAAGCATATGTATGCAAGGGATGGAGTGCATCTTTCTAATTCAGGTGTCTCGGTATTGGCTGGTATGATAGACAGAGAGGTAGGGGGGTTTTGTTAGACACAAATAATGAAATGAATAATACTTGTGCAGAGAAATTAGTCATCAAGGGTTCAGTAAATAGTAGGTCAGATAACTGGGAGTCTAAGGATAATAACCATTTGTCACATAGAACAAATATTAACAAAAAGAATAGCCACAAGAAGGGTGAAGCTAGAGAAAGTTTAAAAGTATATTATACAAATAGCCGTAGTTTAGGTAACAAGATAGAAGAACTGAGAGCCATAGTATGTAGTGAGAGACCGGATATAATATGCATTAGTGAAAGTTGGATTAATTTAGAAAGCAAACACCTTAAAGCTGAGTACATAATTACAGGATATAAACTTTATAATGCGGATCGCAGTGCAGATAGAAGAGGGGGAGGGGTAATTATGTATATTAAAGATAGCCTCAGAAGCTGCATTAAGTCTGGAATTAAGACAAATCTAAATTCAGAAACCTTATGGGTTGAAATTAAAAATAATATAGAAAGTCTAGTTGTAGGAGTAGTCTACAGACCACCTGATCTAGACGATATGGAGTCGCAAGTTATATACGATGAAATTTCTAAAGTGACCAGGTCAAATAGGGTTTACATTGTAGGCGATTTTAATTTTAGACATATTAACTGGGAAACCATAACAGCTGATAGTAGCTCTAAGGAGTTTTTGGAAGTAGTAGAAGACAATTTCCTTTCTCAGCATGTACTTGAAGCAACACGGGGGGTGAATACACTAGATTTAGTTCTTAGTAATAGAGAGAATATGGTTACAAATTTAGAAGTTGGTGAAAAATTGGGCAACAGTGACCATGATTCCATTAGATTTAACATAATTTTCAAGGAAACTATAAAGGAAAATAAGAATATTTTTCCAAACTTTAGAGCAGGAGATTTTGAGGGCTTAAAAACTAAATTATCTAATGAGGTATGGGAAGGGATTTCTTTGGTACAGATGTGGGTAGTTAATCCAGCAGGTCAGGTCGCAGGTAGCGGATTACCCCAAAATTTGAGTACCACATGCCAAGGATTATCACAAGATAAGATCAATACATTAAATTCTCTCACAGGAAAGAACAGCAGTCCGTCAGTTAATATAAATTTGGATGAGGAATATAACAATTTCGTCATGACTCTTAAGAATAGTCAGAGAGACTATATTCCCATGAAACATTGCAGATCAAGAAAAAATGACCCTAAATGGATGAACAATAGAATAAAGAATCTTATAGGTATTAAAAGAGGAATATACAGGAAACTAAAAAGAGGTGAAGAGCAGGTGAGGCAGCAATATATACAGTTAAACAGGGAAGTTAAAAAGATAGTTAGAGAGTCGAAAAGAAAATACGAAGTTAGAATAGCAGGAGAAGCTAAAGAAAATCCTAAAGGGTTTTATCAACATTATCAAACAAAATTTAAGGAAAAAGTCGGACCAATGGAAGTAGCCAATGGCCATATCACAGATGACGATAAAGTGAAGTGTACATGTTTAAAAGATTATTTCTTATCTGTATTTACAAATGAAAACTTGGAAAATATTCCGGAAGTAGAATCCATTTACAGAGACAGTCCCGATAATATACTTAGTTCAATAAATATTACGAGAGAGGAGGTAATAAAAGAAATAGATAAATTAAAGGCTCATAAATCTCCGGGACCTGATGGAATATATGCTAGAATATTAAAGGAATGCAAGGAAGAGCTTAGTTGTCCTCTAACTGCATTATTTAATAATTCAATAAAATTAGGATCGGTACCCATGGAGTGGAAATTGGCAGATGTGGTACCAATATTTAAAAAAGGAGAACGTGTTAAAAAGAATAATTATAGGCCGGTAAGTTTTACGTCAACAGTGGGTAAGATTCTAGAATCCATAATTGCAAATAAAATTTGGGCACATCTAGAATTACACAGACTGATAAAACTTTAACAACACGGGTTTCTTAAGGGTTTTTCGTGCCTTACAAACTTACTGTCTTTTTATTCAGAAGTTTACGAGGCAGTAGATTGTGGCAAAGAATATGATACAATATATCTAGATTTTAGCAAAGCTTTTGATAGAGTTCCTCACAAAAGATTAGTTAAAAAGCTGGAAGCTCATGGTATAGGAGGAGCTGTGCTCAGATGGATCAAACAATGGTTAAAAGACAGAAAACAGAGGGTTTGCATAAATGGAGAGAAATCAGAGTGGGGCTCGGTTACTAGCGGGGTACCACAAGGCTCGGTACTGGGTACTCTATTATTCATCGTATATCTAAATGATCTGGATTCGGATATCAGTAGTAACCTAAGTAAATTCGCAGACGACACTAAAATAGGTAGAACTATAAATGGAAAAGAAGACATTCATGCTTTACAGGAAGATCTAAATAGATTATCTGAATGGTCGGACAAATGGCAAATGGAATTTAATGTTGAAAAATGTAAAGTAGTTAAAATGGGTACTATAAAAGACAATACTAGTTATAAGCTAAATAACCATGAAATCATGAGTTCTCAGTGTGAAAGGGATTTGGGAGTTCTTGTGAGTAGTAGTCTTAAGCCAAGAGAGCAATGCACAGCAGTCAGAAATAAAGCAAACAGAATTTTAGGATTTATCTCTAAAAGCGTTAGCAATAGGACGGAAAAAGTTATTTTGCAGCTCTATCTTGCATTAGTTAGGCCCCATTTAGATTATGCTGTGCAATTCTGGTCACCCTATTATAGAATGGAAATTGAATCCTTGGAGAGAGTGCAGCGAAGAATGACCAAGATGATACACAATATCAGAAATCTACCATATGAGGACAGATTAAAAAAACTTAATCTACATTCTCTAGAGAGGCGAAGAGTTAGGGGGGATATGATTGAAGTGTATAAATGGTTTAAAGGGATTAACAAGGGAGATATTAATAAAGTTTTAAAAATTCATGATCAAACCAGAACTCGTAATAATGGATTTAATCTTGATAAATTTAGGTTCAGAAGGGAAATTGGTAAAAATTGGTTTGGTAATAGAGTAGCTGATGCATGGAACAAGCTTCCTAGTATGATAGTAAATGCCAATACCTTAGACACCTTCAAATGTAGATTAGATAAACATATGACAGAGGTAGGGTGGGTATGAATAGGTTAGTGCTTATTAGAAAAATCATAAAAAGAATAATAGAATGAATAAGTAGAGTAGAATAGAATAGGTTAGACATGCTGAGAATACAATTCAAAAATGGAGCTGCCTCGTGTGTGCCAGTAGGCATGTTGCAGTGTCCTCTATTCATATGTTCTTATGTTCTTATATAAGGAATAATAAGTGAGTAAGATATATATTGGTAAAGATGAGACTAATGCTAATAATAATGCACATAAAAGTAATAATCCTAAAAATAAGAATAATACAAGAAATGCATACAATAGTAACAGCAATAACAACCAATACAATTCTGATACTAATAATAATATATATAATAAAAAAAACAGAACAAAAACAATGTATATTTATTTGTATATGTATATGGGTGTGTGTGTACATGTGATTGTATATGTATGTATATTTATGTGCATATTTAAATATATATTATTTATGTTATTATTTATATTTTTATTGTTTGTTTTATTATTATTATTCTTGTCATTTCTTCTGATTGGTTTGTGTAATTTTGAGCTCATTGGCCTTTGCTTTTTTTATATTAAAGGGTTATCTAGTTACCGATCTATAAGCGTAATTAGAGATTAACATATTTTTTTGTCAGTGACTTATTTATGATCTTGTCGGTTTTGTTTTATTGAGGGTATTATTTCTTTTGGATTAGACCTGTTTTACCATCTTTAATTTTTAATTCCCTCAGGCCTCCTGAGTCCTTTTAGTTTTTACTCCCTCTGTCATTGCTATTTTATACTCACTTGTACTTGAGAAGAGGTCCACTTATTAACTGAAATATAGCATTACTTTTTTTTGTGTTGTTTCACTTATGGGCTCCCTTACCTTTTAGTGCTGTATGCTAAAAGTTTGTGCTCACTTATATATATATATATATATATATATATATATATATATATATATATATATATATATATATATATATATATATATATATATATATATATATATATATATATATATATATATATATATATATATATATATATATATATATATATATATATATATATATATATATATATATATATATATATAAATAAAGCAAACAGAATTTTAGGATTTATCTCAAGAAGCGTTAGCAATAGGACGGAAAAAGTTATTTTGCAGCTCTATCTTGCATTAGTTAGGCCCCATTTAGATTATGCTGTGCAATTCTGGTCACCCTATTATAGAATGGAAATTGAATCCTTGGAGAGAGTGCAGCGAAGAATGACCAAGATGATACACAATATCAGAAATCTACCATATGAAGACAGATTAAAAAAACTTAATCTACATTCTCTAGAGAGGCGAAGAGTTAGGGGGGATATGATTGAAGTGTATAAATGGTTTAAAGGGATTAACAAGGGAGATATTAATAAAGTTTTAAAAATTCATGATCAAACCAGAACTCGTAATAATGGATTTAAGCTTGATAAATTTAGGTTCAGAAGGGAAATTGGTAAAAATTGGTTTGGTAATAGAGTAGCTGATGCATGGAACAAGCTTCCTAGTAGGATAGTAAATGCCAATACCTTAGACACCTTCAAATGTAGATTAGATAGACATATGACAGAGGTAGGGTGGGTATGAATAGGTTAGTGCTTATTAGAAAAATCATAAACAGAAAAATAGAATAAATAAGTAGAGTAGAATAGAATAGGTTAGACATGCTGAAAATACAATTCAAAAATGGAGCTGCCTCGTGTGTGCCAGTAGGCATGTTGCAGTGTCCTCTATTCTTATGTTCTTATGTTCTTATGACTGCAACGAGCTCTAATATACTCTTCATAGCTTAGTACTTACACTGCTATGCTAAATTTATCATGTTTTACGGTCTTAAGGATGACCTCCAATGCAATGACAAGGACCTTACTGAAATGGCATCCTATTGCTTGTAAAAGTTATAGTGAATGTATTCAACAGCTGCAAGCTGTCTGTGCCACTAGAATAAGATTGTATTAGTCTTAATGAGAACGTCGCTTCATTTACCAAAACTGTCAAAATCACTTATCACTTTATATATTGAACAGGAGGTATAAAGTATTATGATTCGAAGCCTGGAAAATCATGATGAGACTATTACAACCAGGAAATGCAAAGAATTGGATTATCAAGAAAACTGACACAAGGACCCCATCCTTTGAGAAGGTCATGAAGGAAATGGAAATTATATGCGCCAAGAAGGCAAAAAAAAAATCCAATCCTATGGAAAATAGGCCATGCAGCCACAATGATATTGCAAAAAGAAATGATAACTCAGAATGTGCATTCTGTGGATAGCAAGGTCATAAAACTGAGCAGTGTTATAAAAATATAACTGCATCTGAGATATTAAGGAGTAAAAATCATTGAAAAGTACACTTGCAGGTCATCAGGCGAAGTACTGTGACACATATCAAATGTGCCAGCTATAAGAAACTTGGTCATCATCAGTGTTATGAACAAGTTTTAATAACTCAGAAAAGGATAAGGCTCTCAAAATCGACAATGAGAAAGACTATGAATGGGTAATGCCTATAAGTGCAGTACAAAAACAAACTGTGATACAAAATATACTGAACTGCATTAGTGAAATGAAAGCAGTTTATGGGGATACACATTAATATGATTTTTAGCACTGGGAATTAGCTGAAAGGTTATGTGATTTTATTTTATTCTGGAGAAGTAAGGCATTTTCCGAGTTGTAAATGTCTTTATCAGAAGAAGGCAGACAAAGTTTCTCGTGGTCAATGACTTGCCAATTAATATCCACATTCTAATGTGTTGAGTCCAATAGTGACAAGCAGAATGATGAAGACATAAGTAGTGATATATTATAGAGTTCTAACAGGTAATAGTCTTTTATGTTTCACGAAGCTCCTTAAATGCATTATGACGTGAATTGTGTATTTAATGGCACTCCAAAGCATTTCATGTTATGCTTTCATATTCCTGAATAGGTGATGTGCAATATTTAATGCGGTAAGGATTTTGTATATTAGCACTTACACTCATGAGTTGATTGAAGATATCATGAAATCTGCATATAAATTGTTGGGTACAGAGAGCACTGGAATGAATGAGAGCTAAGAAGAGAATTCGTTACTTGAAATTTTATAAACACTACCTTATATGAAAATTAACATTACAGACTTAAAAAATTCCTGGATGCCCATCTGTTTTCCTATCCCAGACGATTTTTAGAGAGCCTTTGGTCACATGAAGATTTTGAAACAGCAGTAGAAAAAAGGATCAACTTAAATTTCAATAATGTAACCAGGTAATAAATAATCAGCTAGGTACGGAAATTATTGAGTGATGAAAATAGAATGTTTTTGTGCATAGCACTTGAAAAAGTTTCCTAGTAATTTCCAACAATATTTCAAGGTAATAAAGAAACAGAACTGTTTCGAAGTAGGATTTTGTATGATATGTTCATACCATCACCGCTTAGTATATTCCAAAGAATAATGATAAAAATAAATGAATAATTAAAGTACAAAAATAAGTGATACTAAATGTCACCAGTGTAAAGCAAAAGTTATGGTTCACATATTTACGAACTTGAGCTCACAACATTGTATATATACATTACTTGAACACTGCATAAAATAGAAGCTTTGTATACACAAAGAATTTTTAGGCTCGTAAGTTGCAGAGCTTCTCTACTTCACTGAGAGCATCAAAGCTCTTGCCCATCTTGATCATCTTTCTTACTCTTGAGTTGCGATTGAAGACATCACAAAACGCAATGCCCACCCCAATATTATTAATGTAGAATATCTGTCATTATATTTCACATCACGGAGTAGCCGCGGGCTAACCATCCACTCCATAGAGAGAATTATATAACTACAGTTCAAGGTTAGTACCCAACATGCCTTTAAATCATTAAAGATCCATATCAATGAAAAAACTGATTGTGGTTCACTAACTATAGAAAAAGGCAATTTAGCTTACAAGCTGATATCTTTTAAACTGTTTCCTCAGATAGATTTTCAGGAAATTGAAATATTATATGATTTCCAAGATTTAAGAGAATTTGATGGTGATTTTGCCAACATAATATATTTATATAAAACTGTACACTTTGGATATACGTCAAATGCATTTCTCATTTTAGCTTCAATAATTTTGGTGAACCATTTGACAAAATGTGGTAACTGTCTGGGAAAGGAAATCTTGAAGAAGTCTATAACAGTGAAGAGAAACAATTTGAAATATCCAGTATTGCAGATTTAGGGTTGGTAATGCCAAAATTCCAGTGGAACATGGAATTCCAGATATACCTGACTACAGAAAGCAATGCATCCGTGTTTCTCCGATAATTCCATACCTCCTGACGTATTAGTCTTACCTTTAGAGTTTAGTGTTAATACAGACAAATAAATCGTAAAAAACTTAAAGTTGAAATGAAGACATTAAGCAAAAGCAGAACCCTATTGTTTCTTAGTAAAATGTTTAACTGTTAAGGACATTATTATCCTTGGTGCTGCGAGGAAAATTTGCATTCGCAGATCACGGACTGAGTTGACAAGAGATGATCAGATTCCAAGAGAATACAGTCAAGAATGGAACGAAGTAAAGGGAAAATTCTGTGCTGTAAATGAGGCGAAATATCGTCAGAATGGAATTTAAACCCTCTTTTTATTCAATTTACATGTATTTCATGATGTCACCAAAAGCTTATAATAATGAAGTTTTTGTAGTGCCAGTTGGTCAAAGTCACATTGTACCACTATAACCAGAAAATTTGCAATTTACTTCAATACCCTTTTTATTTGAAGAAAATTAATGGACTACATGATGCGTGGGTTCGAGACTGAATATGTTAACCCTGCAGACTTAGTAACTAGGCTTTATGGTGTCATTAAGTAATTAAAAGCGTGACCCTGATACTATCTTGGTAAAGCTAAAGGACGAAAGAAAAAATAAAATTTGCTTCTTTTACAACAAATTACTGCATATTGCTTCTGAGAGACCTCCATATGGCATAACTGAACTGATATATGATAAAAAGACACTCGTCTCTGCAAGGGATTAGAATGTCACCACAGTGAATTTTAAATTTATAATTCTTTTGAGACCTTAAGCCAATGTTACAAGGGAGCCCTACACGTATACACACAATACATTCAGCTTCGACTTTAGGGTAAATTCAATTTACTCCTAGTTCAAAGTTCTTTGGTAAGCTAAACGATTCCAAAAGCAAGATATGTTCACCTGAATTGCAATTTATCTTCTAATAATTATTGTTGTCAACTTGGAAATTCCGATTTGGCCTAAAATGCTTCTCAACCATTGTTGTTATCAGTAAAATCCTAATTCACCAAGCTGATTGCACTCGAGGCTCTTTGATAACATCATATGATTCTAAGTGAATGAATTTTCAACTTAATTTGTACTTTGTCCCTAAATGACTATTGAGCTGTTGAAGTCACCTAGGAAATTTTGATTTGACCTACTATGACTATCATCCAGTGTTGTTTTCAGAAAACTCTTAGTCCACTAAAAAAAAAAAAAATCTTTTTAAATTATCCAGACTCTAAATTATATCTGGCAAGAGCTTAAGGTTCCCAAGGAAAGAGAGTACTGAAAAACCTAGCTACAGTGAATGCATTACAGGAAAATCAGTGAAAAATCATACATATTTAGGTAGTCCTGAAGTAGTCCACTCAAAACTTTGATTACTGATGACACTGAAGCAATTCGAGTAATCAAATGAGAAAATCTAACAACAAACATTACATATGATTACATAAATATGCAACCACGAGTCTTCATGCACCCAGACGAGAAATATTTCAGAATAAACTAATTGGAAAAGTGGACAATATGTTATACAATGCATTTTTAAGCAGTGAATCGATGAAGATGAACTTTAAAGAGTACTTAATGGAATATGTACACAACACACACACACACACACCCACCCACCCACCCACCCACCCACCCACCCACCCACCCACCCACCCACCCACCCACCCACCCACCCACCCACCCACCCACCCACCCACCCACCCACGCACGCACGCACGCACGCACGCACGCACGCACGCACGCACGCACGCACGCACGCACGCACGCACGCACGCACGCACACACACACACACACACACACACACACACACACACACACACACACACACACACACACATACATACATACATACATACATACATACATACTATATATATATATATATATATATATATATATATATATATATATATATATATATATATATATATATATATATATGTGTGTGTGTGTGTGTGTGTGTGTGTGTGTGTGTGTGTGTTGGCCATGGCACCAGCCGCCCGTTGAAAGACTACGACTGAAGGTATTAGGATGCAACTAGGACTGGTCCAGACAGTTCCAGGTTGAATCTTCCTTCAGGACGGTTCTTTCCTCATGCCTACATCTACACTGAATATTCTGGCATATTCATTACACATCTCTTGCTATTCCATTACATTTGACAAGTCACAACATTCTGCACATCTGTCTCTTTTACTTTCCTTTTCCTCACATTTTGTCATTATTTATGGAAGGTTCACAACTAATGGCCCCCAGTACCCGGCATAGTGGGGTGCGAAGAATCTCCGGGGATCGTGTTGATTCCACCATTGGCTTGAGGGCAGACACGCCTGGTGGTAGTAATGGTTCTGCTCTTAACCTTGCACCTCCTAATAGATCTGCTTCTTTCACTCTTCACTATTCAAACATTCGTGGGCTGAACTCTAATCTTTCGTCTGTGGAACAGCACTTGGGCACTTTCCTCCCTAACCTCCTCCTCCTATCTGAAACCCAGTTGTCTATACATGCTTCCACTGACCCTTTCCAAATCTCCCACTATAATCTGTATACTCGTTTTCGTTCCAAAGGTGGGGCCTGTGCTTACTGCAACATTAACACTCCTATTGTGAGGCTCATGGACCTTGAATCTCCTGACTTTGATGTTCTCTGGCTAAAAGTCTATCTCTCCACTACCACTATCATCCTTTGCTTCTGCTACTGTTCTCCAAATTCCACCGAGTTTGTATCTTTCTTTGAATATCTCTCCTCGTGCCATGAGTCCTTGCTATCTTCTCACCCACATGCCGAAGTTCCCTACATTGGAGACTTCAATGTACACCACAGTGAGTGGCTTCATTCTTCTCACACTGATGTGGGAGGAAGCGAGGCTCTTGCTTTCTCTATTACTCATGATCTGGAGCAAATTATTAAACATCCTACTCGTGTTCCTGATCGTCACGAACAAGCTGCTAACATTCTTGACCTTTTTTTTTACTTCTAACCCTTCTAACTACTCTTATTCTGTGCTTTCCCCTCTTGGTAAATCTGACCACTCCATAATCTCTGTCTCTTCCATTTTCACTCCCCCACCACCAATCCCTCCTACTCAACGCCGCCTTTGGCACTTCGAGCGAACTCAATATGAAAATTTGCGTAACTTTCTCTTTGACTTTCCATGGGATGACTACTGCTTTCGGTCCCGCAACCCTGATCGGGTAGTTGTAAAAGTTGCCGAGATCATGACCGCGGGAATAGAGGCATACATCCCCTCTTCTACAAAAACTTTCTCTCCCCCTAAACCTTGGTTTGACCGTGCCTGCTCCATGGCTATCCAGGCTAGGAATCAGGCTCACCGATCTTACCAAGCCTCTCCTTCCGATTTAACTCGCTCTGCTTTTATTATAGCTAGAAATTGCTGTACAGCTCAGATTCGAAGGTCTAAGGCTTCCTTTATAAGAAGGAAAGTTGATGACCTTAACTCCTCTCCCACTGACAAATGCTTCTGGTCCTTAGCCAAAAACCTCTCCAAAAACTTCTGTAACTCAAGCTTTCCCCCTCTCATTCGTTCTGATGGTTCTATAGCTTGCTCTCCCACTGACAAAGCCACTCTCTTTGGCTCTCATTTTTCTGCCAACTCTTCTATCAACGATTCCAGCGCACCTGTTCCTCAGTCTTTTCTCCTCTCTAACCCTATGCCCTCCCTTATCCTTTCTTCACGCAAAGTTCATAAGGTTCTTCGCTCACTAAAGACAAACAAGGCATCTGGTCCCGATGGTATCCCTGCAAGGTTCCTTAAGGAGTTTGCAGATGAACTGGCTCCCGTGCTTTGCCGTCTTTTTCGCCTCATTCTGTCAACCAGTATCTATCCTTCATCTTGGAAGCATGCTCTAGTTCAGCCTGTTCCTAAGAAGGGTGACCGCTCTATTCCTTCTAACTACCGACCTATTGCTCTAACCTCCTCTATTGCTAAAGTTTTCGAATCTTTGCTCAATGCTCACTTCTTGAAACGCCTTGAATCTAACTCACTTATCTCCGATCACCAGTACGGCTTCCGCAAGGCAAGATCCACTGGTGATCTCCTGTCCTATCTTACTCATGTATGGTCATCTTCTCTGAGGAACTATGGGGAATCCTTTGTCGTTGCCCTTGATATCTCTAAAGCTTTTGACAGAGTCTGGCACAAGGCTCTGTTGGCCAAACTCCCTGCCTACGGCTTTACCCCTTCTTTCTGTTCTCTGATTTCCAGTTTTCTCACTGACCGTTCTATATCTGTAGTTGTTGATGGCGCGACATCTAGCCCTTTCTCTGTGTCCAGTGGTGTTCCACAGGGCTCTGTTATTTCACCTACTCTCTTCCTTCTCTTCATCAATGATCTTCTACAGTCCCCATCTTCCTCTCTTCTTCATGCCTTTGCCGATGATTCTACCCTTCACTTTTCCTCTGCCTTTTCTTCACAACCTTCATCTGTTACTCGTAATCAATCTCGTATCACTCTTTCTTCTACTCTTAACTCCGATTTGCAGAGAGTATCTGAATGGGGCACTCAAAATTTAGTTAAATTCAATGCCTCCAAGACACAGTTTCTGGCTATCTCTTTATCTCCTTCTCCTCCTGATAACCCTATTGTCTTCGAAACAAATGAAATTTACCCTCTTAACTCTATCAATATATTAGGAATCCATATAGCCTCTAACTTATCATGGAGGAATCACATAATCCAAATTTCTAAATCTTCATCCAAAAGATTGGGGGTTTTGTTTCGTTTTCGTTATTACTTTTCCTCATTGCAGCTACTTAAAATTTACAAAGGTCTTATCCGCCCCTGCTTAGAATACTGCTCACACATCTGGGGTGCTTCTTCCTTTACTTATCTTTTTGATAGGGTTCAATCTAAGGCAGTCAGACTCATTAATGATCCTTCTCTTACTTCTAACCTGGATCCTCTCTCTCTTTGCCGTAAGGTATCTTCCCTTTCGCTTTTCTATCACTACTACTTCCATCGCTGCTCTGATGAGTTGGCGAGTTGCATCCCTCCTCCACTACCGAGGCCGCGTAACACTCACCAAGCGGCCTCATCTCACAGGTACTGTGTGGAGATTTGTAGCTCGCGGATTGGTCGGTGCAGCGACTGCTTCTTCCCATCTACCTCCAGACTCTGGAACTCTCTTCCTCCTTCTGTCTTTCCTAATTCTAATGACCTTTCATCCTTCAAAAAGCAGATCTATCGTCATCTCAGAGCCTAGTCCTCCATATCTCTGGGTCCTCTTTACTTTGACTGTTTTTTCTGTCTGTCGTTTTCCTTTGTGTGACATTACCTCATCTCTGCCTTGCCCTTAACTTTTTCTTTTCCTTCGTCTTGGTATTTTCTCGTGCCCGGGCCTTTGTTGATGAGGGCAGTTTCTGCCTGTCCCGGTGTCACACTCTTAAAAAAAAAAAAAAAAAAAAAAACGCAAACAATGAAAGCGTGCTGTTAACAATATCATTATCCATGAAAACCTTTTATAAACATTTGTTGAATCATGGACAGGAGTATTGTTAGAACCCCCATTTCATTGTGAATTTTTATGCAGACACTCATTGCAGTATTGAAACAGTTTTATAATAATAACTACGGGAGAAGTACTTGTATATATTGGCTGGGCTATGTTATGCAGATTGTTTTATCTGCTGTGCCAGCTCGATCGAGTGATGCAGCATGAATTACTCATTTGGTACGCGACTTCGATTTCGCTGTTGTTCGATTTTTTTTTTGTGAATAATGGCATTTATATATATATATATATATATATATATATATATATATATATATATATATATATATATATATATATATATATATATATATATATATATACACGCACAATTACACATGCCCCCTTGTAAGGGGGGTGGCCTAGCCAAGAAATGCGCATTCACCACTATCCACACATACCTCAACCACTCCTCTCAACTCCTTGGGGATAAAGGGTTGCCACGTCTCCCCCCTTCCACCCTGCTTGGGTCACTCACAAGATTGGCGGGCAAGGATATTTTACAATGAGACCCACAGCAACAGCTGGTTTACCTCCACAGATTCATCACATGGGAACTCCCCTCACACCTGTCCACCACAGTTCACTGAGTTAGTAGGTGCGAGAAATCCCTTTGGGCCGCGTCATATATGCACAATCTACCTCCACTCATTCCTATCCCTTGCACACACTCTTCCCTATTCCGCCGACATTCCACGTGCAATTAGTGCTCTTTTCACGCCATTCATCCATCTCATTCTAGGTCTCACTATTGACCTAACTCCAATCACTTCTGCACTCCACACTCTCTTCATTATTCGTTCATCACTCATCCTTTTCATGTGTCCAAACCATCTCAACACTCTCATCTAACCTTTCCTCCAGCTTTATTCCAACACCCATTCTCTGCCTGACATCTTTATTTCTTACTTTAACTATTCAAGATACACGAATCATACCTATCAAACACCTCATCTCCATTACATTCAACTTCTCCCTTTCATCCCCTCTTGCATTTCAATTCTCTGCTCCATGCAATGTTGTCGGTACAATCACACCATCATCTATTCTTCTCTTTACATTCATTCCCAAACATCTACTTCTCATTACACTTCTCACCCCACCGAGAAATTTACTTACTGCCTTCACTCTATAATTTACCTCTACATCAACTCGTCCACTCCTTGATACATGCTACCCCAATTACCTAAACTCTCAACTTCTTCAAGCAACTCCCCATTCACTCCTACATTCAATCTGCCAACATTAACATTCCTCGTGCATCTAATGACTTCAATTTTAGCAACATTCACAAGCAACTTCCTTCTTCCACAGCCACTAATAAACTCAATCACTAAATGATTCAATTAATTTTCAGTGTCAGCCACCAGTATAGTATCATTAGCAAATAGCAACTGATTCAATTTCCACAGCCTTCCATCCTAACCAACTAGTTCCAAGCCTTTGTCTAATACTCTTTTATTTACTTCCCTTACCACTCCATCCATATACACATTAAACAACCATGGTGACATTACACAACCTTGATGTAACCCAACATTCACCTGAAACAAATCACTCATACCGTTCCCAACTCTCACGCATCCTCTACTATTCATGTTAAAACTCTTCACCTCATTCAACAAACTTCCACTTATACCATGCAGTCGCAACACCCTCCACAGCCCCTCTCTATCTACTCTGTCATACGCTTTCTCTAATTCCATAAAAGCCCAAAAAGTGTCCCTACTTTTTCCAAGTACTTCTCACGCACCTGTCTTACTGCAAACACCTGATCCCCACATCCACTTCCTCTCCTGATACCTCACTGTTCTTCCCCAATCAATCTCTCAGTACCTTTCCTAAGTCTCTCGATTAACACTCTTCCTTACCAACTACACTCAAACTAATTCCTCTAAAACTACTACACTCAAACTTTTCTCCCTTCCCTTTGTAAAGTGGAACTACACATACACTCCTTCAATCAACTGGGACCCTCCCTTTCCTGAAACATACTTTCAACAACCTAACCATCCATTCTACTAATGCCTTCCCACCTTCTGACAAGAATTCAGCATGACATACATCTATCCCTGGTGCTTTACCTGCTTTCCTTGTTCTGAATGCCAATCATACCTTCTCTTTTGTTATATCTCTATCATTCTCATCTCCTAACATTGGCATTCACCATTCGCTTTCCAAAGCCACAAAATCTACCTCTCTATCATCTTCCTCATTCAGCAGGTTCTTGAAATATTCAGCCCGCCTCTGTCTCACCTTTATTTCATCCACTAGCAATTTCCCATCTGTTCCTTTCACTCTCTCCTCCCTACCACATTCACCTTTCCTCACTCTTTTCATTTCCTTCCAAATCATCTTTTTATTCCTTTAAAAATTCACAGTCTGCCCCACCTTTCAACAGCTTATCTCTTTGCCTCCCTCATCACATGCTTTGCTATCGTCCTCTTTGCACAATACCTTTCATATGTCTCTGCATTACCTATCTGCAACTATACCACATAAGCCCACTTTTTTTCAGCCACTACTGCACTCACTTTCTCATTCCACCACTCACTACCTTTCCTTTTACTTCCATCAGTTAATCACCTTCCGCACACTGCCTTGGCACACTTCATAAGTTCATGCTTGAAACAGCCCCATTTTTCTTCCACTCCCTCTGCCACTTTATCTTTCACTACATTTCACACATTTCTCACTCTAGCCTTATACTCACCGTCTTTCTCTTTCTTATACAATTCATTCACTTATAGCACCTCATTTCTTCTCTCGCTTCTCCTCTTTCTCCATTTTTCTACCACTCTCACTCTACTTTCCACTAAATAATGATCGGATATTCCACCACTAGTATATTCACATCCAATACTATTCCAATGACCCCCCTCCTGTTCAACACAACATAATCCATTAATGATCTGTCAACAACTCCACCGTTATTCACTCTAATCTATGCTTACTTCTGCACATCCATCTTTCTAAATACAGTGTTAGAAATCAACATCTCTCTCTCAATACACATTTCTATAATTTTATCTCCACTCTTATTCCTACCAGGCACCCCATACTTACCAATTACACCCTCCAATGGCTCATTTCCTACTCTAGCATTCAAATCTCCCATCAACACTTCATTCACAGTCATTCCCAAGTCTTCCACACACTCGTTCAATTCCATCAAAAATTCTTCTCTTTCTTCCTCACTTCTTTCACTTCCAGGACTATATGCACTCACAAACACCCCAGCCTCATTTTAGCCACTATTATTCGAGAAGATACTTCCTTCCATTCAACCACACACTTATTCATCTCTTTACTTCATAGCAGAGCCACTCCCTCTCTTCCTCTCCCCCTTTCAACTCCAGACACCCTACCTATCACTCTCCTAAGCGTCACCTCACCCTCCCCTTTTATCATAGTTTCGCTCAATGCAAGTACATCTATCTTTCTCTCTACATCACCACCTTCTTACTTTCATTTACATCACAACCATGCACATTCAGAGACCCAATTACTAGGATTCTGGTTGAATCTCTCTTGCCAGAATACCCCCACATCTCTTGGTTATTCGTAGGAAGTAAAATAGAGGAGGGGATTGCCAGTCCCCTGCTCAGTCCCACTTAGTCGACTTTTACGACATGCAGGGGAACACGGAGGATATATATATATATATATATATATATATATATATATATATATATATATATATATATATATATATATATATATATATATATATATATATATATATATATATATATATATATATATATATATATATATATATATATATATATATATATATATATATATATATATATATATATATATATATATATATATATATATATATATATATATATATATATATATATATATATATATATATATATATATATATATATATATATATATATATATATATATATATACATACATACATACATACATACATACATACATACATACATACATACATACATACACGCACGCACACACACCGCGCGTTCAGTGACACACGAAATTGCTCCTCTTAAATTTTTAACTGTTTCGAGTGACTAAGTGCTTAGTGGAAAACTTTACCATAATTTCCATAAATCTGAAATCCTGCAGAGTATTGTGAGTACAAAAACTAATATTTGTTGTAAGACGAGACTGTTCATATTAAAGGAAAAAAAATTGAGAACTTTTTCGTGAGGAAGAGAGAGAAGCTGCCGTCCAGTTCTGCCTTGAGGGAAATCTAGAAGAGTTGCCAGAGGTGGAGCCATCACACCACATTACCTAATTTTTTGTGTAAACTGGGGAAAGCTCTTAAGCCGTTTTACCTGATCCTGTGGTTCTATATATTGTTAAAATCAGTATCCTTCCCATTTATATTAACTAGTTAGTTAGTTTGATACACGAAAAAATTGAATAATAAAAGAAAAAAAATTACCAAATACCCACCTGTCAACAGTACTGAGTTAAGTTGCCAAGTAGTACAGCAGTCTTATTTTCTTCATTTTTTTTGCTTTTCCTTTAGCTTTCTCTTTTACTATTTTGTTATTTTGTATATATATTGAGGTAAATGTAAAGTCGAAATCCCGTGATAACATATCTTGGTTAGCAAGTCAGTTTATCAGTTAGGAAGAATATATAACAGAAACAGGTGGGTGCCACCTCGAACACAAATTCGAATTTTTCTTCAGGTTTGACTTTTGTTTTTCTTTTTCTTTTTATACTTAAATTACCATGGTCAAGTTTTTAAGTTAAGATGTGTGTTACCAGAAAGGAGACAAACTGAGTCACTAAATAGCACTTATATGGAGATATAAAAATTCTGTGTGAAGGTAAATTAGAAGTTTTTCTCTTTTCTTTTTTTTTCCTCTTTCTCGTCTTCTTTCTATATTCTGTGAGAGGGAGAACATAAAAATGAAGCCATCTCTGTCCCAAACCTCTCCCACCCATGGGTTGGGAGAAGGGGTAGTCATCAGAGGACTTAAACAGAGAATCAAGAAGTTAGAGGAAATGGTTATAAGCCTTGATGATAAAGATTCGGAATATGGATGGAGAAATGAAAGAGAATGAAACACTCAGAGAACAAATAAGATCTTTGGAGGAAGCAAATAAAGCACAAGGGCAGGAGAGAAAGGAACTAGAAAAAAGAATAAAGAAGCTGGAAGGGGAAAAGAGTCAACTAGAATCTAGAATTTCTAAACAAGAAGATAAAAGCAAACAGCTGAATGACAACCTAAAGGAATTAGATGTTAGTTCACTGCTCTCTTCTGAGAGAGACGAGATTGCTGCTTGGAATGTTCAGATTAAGGAAAACATTGAACAGTTCAGAAAATTGTTCCAGGAGCTGAATATGGAAAATGATGCCATGAAAACGTCCTTTGCTGATGCACTAAAGGGGAATGTGGCAGTAAAAGAGGCTGTAAAGGTGGTGGCACTGGAAAACATACAAACAGTTGACTATAAAGAGACAGTAATCGAAAAAATGAAAGACGTTGTGATGGAAAGGGCAAACCCACTCATCAGACAGGCACTTGATAAGGAGAAGACAGTGGTAATCTCAGGCATAAGTGAATCCCAGGAGCCAACATGGCAGGGGAGACTTGAAGAAAATAAAGCTAACGTTGTAGACCTGATAAGAAAGCTTGGAGTAGTATGTGGTCCTGAGGATATTGTAAACATACACCAACTAGGTAAATATTCGAGGGAAGGAAAGCCGAGACCAACAAAAGTAACCTTTGAGAGAGGGGAGACATGTAGGGAAATATTGTTGAGAAAAAAAGTCTAAAAGACCTTCAAGAATGCAAAGAAGTGTTCATTAGACGATACAGAACACGGGAAGAGATGGGAAAGATCAAAAACTTGTTGCAAGAGGCAAGAAGGTTAAATGATGAAAGAAATGAAGAAGAGAAGAAAAATTTTCGTTACAGAATACTTCCAGACAAAGGGGAGATAGAGAAGATAATGACAGAAGATCAGGGGATGGGGCCTCATTAAGATTGTTATACACAAATGCTGATGGATTAGCTGGTAAGGCAGTAGAATTAACAGATAGGATTCACAACAGTAAGGCAGATATAGTAGCAATTACAGAGACTAAGTTGAGTGAGGACATAAACAGTGTCACAGTTTTTCCTAAGGGCTTCAGAATACTAAGGGTCGAAAGATCTGAGAGGACTGGTGGAGGGATAGCACTGCTCATAAGTGAGAGGATTCAAGTTGAAGAAATAAACTTGGCTATAGAAAGTGAGTTCAGGGAATTTCTTGTTGCTCGCATAAATACTGGGTCAGAGAGCATTATAATAACTGTTGTATACAACCCACCAAGGAACCAAAATAGGCTTGAAATTTATGAGGAAAGTCATATAGGTACGATTGAAGTCATAAACTCAGTTGTTAACATGGCGCGGGAGAAAAAATGTAGGATTTTGATTATGGGAGACTTTAATCATAAAGAGATAGATTGGATAAATCTTGACCCACACAGTGGTGAGGACTCATTTGGGGCAAGATTCCTAGATTGCGTACAAGGGAATTTCCTACACCAACATGTAATGGAACCAAAAAGAGCCAGGGGTGGGGATGAGCCATCACTACTTGATCTAGTGTTCACAGATAATGTGTTGGATATTGAAAATATTGAGTATGAACCACCAATTGGAAAGAGTGACCACTGTGTGTTGTTGATGGAGTATATCATTGAAGACATTCTTCCTGAGAGTAGAGGCACTGAGGACATGAGGAGGAACTATCCGAAAGGAGATTACATCAAAATGAATGAGCTTTTTGCAGTTATTGACTGGAGAACCTTATTTTACAATAAATCTGTACAAGAAATGTATGACATCTTTTGTGAGAAATATGGGAAGATAGTAGATTGCTGCATACCTGTCACCAAAGTAGGTGTAATTCATGCCAGAGAGAAATGGTTCGATAATGGGCGTAAAAGAGCTAAGGAGTGGAGAGACAAATGCTGGAAAAGGTATAGGAGGAGAAAAAACATAAATGCCTGGCAAACCTACAAAAGAGCAAGAAATGACTACCTTAGTAAAAGGAGAGAGGCAGAGAGAGATTATGAGAGGGACATCACCAGGAAGGCTAAAGAAAATCCCAAGCTTTTCCACAGCTTTATCAGAGGAAAACTGAAGGTAAAAGAACAGGTTTTAAGGCTAAAGAGAGCGGATGGAAGCATCACTGAGACGGACGAAGAGATCTGCAAAGAATTGAACAAGGAGTTTCAGTCAGTATTTACAGTAGAAAATACCCCACCCCCTCAGATTGCAGTGATAGAAGCTCAAGGACCGGTATTAGAGAACATCAACCTTACAGCCACAGAGGTATGCAAAGCGCTGATGGATTTAGATGTTCATAAAGCTACAGGTCCTGATGACATATCCCCTCATGTGCTTAAAAAATGCGCAAGCACAATATCAGTGGCACTAAGTATCATATTTAAGGAGTCACTGGAGTCGGGGGAGATTCCAAGATGCTGGAAACAAGCAAATGTGATACCTATCTTCAAAAAGGGAAGGAGGGATACGGCTCTGAACTATAGACCAGTTTCCTTGACCAGCATAGTTTGCAAACTTATGGAGAAACTACTAAGGAAACATATCTCTCTTCACTTGGAATCCTTCAACTTTTTGTCAGTGAGGCAACATTGCTTCAGAGAAGGAAGAGCAACAGTAACAAACTTATTAGAATTTTATGATGAGGTAAGCCAAATCTTACAGGAAAGAGAGGGCTGGGCAGATTGCATATTCCTAGACTTCCAGAAAGCGTTTGACACTGTTCCACATGGGAGACTTATTAGGAAGCTGCAATCAATGGCTAGAATAGGTGGAAATGTCTTGGAATGGATAAAAACTTACTTAGAAGGAAGGGAACAGAGGGTTAGAGTAAGACACTCAGTGTCTGAATGGAGAAGAGTTAGTAGTGGAGTTCCACAGGGTTCAGTTTTAGGGCCACTTTTGTTCCTTGTATATGTAAATGACCTACCAGAGTCTGTAAATTCATTCATGAATATGTTTGCAGATGATGCAAAGATTGTGAAGAAAGTAAAAAACGAGAACAATGGTAGAGAACTTCAGGAGGATCTAAATAATCTGCATGAGTGGTCAGAAAAGTGGCTAATGAAATTCAATACCTCAAAATGTAAGGTAATGAGAATGGGTACAAGTGCAAGAAGGCCCAAGCTTGACTACTCAGTGGCTGGAGTACAACTTCAAGAGACAGAAAATGATAGAGATCTAGGAGTAAACATACTGGCAGATTTGTCTCCAGAAATACATATAAATGGCGTAGTAAGGGCAGCATATGCATTCTTATCAAATGTAAGGGTAGCCTTCAGGCACATGGCCAAGGAAATGTTCAGAAATATTTATGTAACCTATGTGAGGCCAAAACTCGAATATGCAGCCCCCTTTTGGAATCCGCACTTGAAAAAGCACATAGCTAAGCTTGAAAAAGTTCAAAGACATGCCACGAAACTGGTGCCAGAAATACGCAATCTCGGTTATGATGAGAGGCTGAGGGAATTAGACTTGCCATCACTCGAAGCTAGAAGAGTAAGGGGGGATATGGTGACAGTCTTTAAATTCCTTCATGGTTATGATAGAGTGGATAGGGATCGATATTTCGATATGGCTGGCTCTAGAACTAGAGGTCATAGTTTGAAGCTTCGTAAGAAAACTTGTTTGCAGGATGTAAGGAAATACTTTTTCAGTGTAAGAGTAGTTGATAATTGGAATTGGCTAAGCGAGGAGGTAGTTAATGCTATCTCAATCCATAGTTTTAAGGACAGGTATGATAAGTATCACTAAGTCTAAAAATGGAACCGATCAGGAGACGGGAAGATACGAGCTTTGGGCTCTTTCCCGTAAACACAACTAGGTAATCACAATTAGGTAATCACATACATACATACATGCCATACATACATACATACATACATACATACATACATACATATATATATATATATATATATATATATATATATATATATATATATATATATATATATATATATATATATATATATATATATATATATATATATATATATATATATATATATATATATATATATATATATATACAAATAAGCACATTACATATGTGAAAACATGAATCATTTTTTTACCCCGACTGGGACTCGAACCTAGGACTTATGATTACTAAGTCAAGGCGCTACCACTACACCACAGAAGGTTAAAAGGAATCCAACCTTATAGCTTATATCTGCTATACTTAGGAATGAATGCATTCTAACTGAATGCCACTATGTTCATATTACAGATTCCCCAACCTCACTCGTGGCTTCATTTTAGCATTTAATTCAATTCCCCATCTCATTCGGGCCATGAAATACAATTAAGCACATTACATATGTGAAAACATGAATCATTTTTTTACACCGTTTGGGACTCGAACCTAGGACTTATGATTACTAAGTCAAGGCGCTACCACTACACCACAAAAGGTTAAAAGGAATCCAACCTTATAGCTTATATCTGCTATACTTAGGAATGAACGCATTCTAACTGAATGCCACTATGTTCATATTACAGATTCCCCAACCTCACTCGTGGCTTCATTTTAGCATTTAATTCAATTCCCAATCTCATTCGTGCCATGAAATACAAAAAAGCACTTTACCTATGTGAAAACATGAATCATTTTTTTACCCCGACCGGGACTCGAACCTAGGACTTATGATTACTAAGTCAAGGCGCTACCACTACACGACAGAAAGTTAAAAGGAATCCAACCTTATAGCTTATATCTGCTATACTTAGGAATGAACGCATTCTAACTGAATGCCACTATGTTCATATTACAGATTCCCCAACCTCACTTGTGGCTTCATTTTAGCATTTAATTCAATTCCCAATCTCATTCGTGCCATGAAATACAAATAAGCACATTACATATGTGAAAACATTGAGTTTAGTTCCTGGGTTCATCCAGTGAGGACGTGCTTCCAGTAGCTCTAGTCTTGACCATACTTAGTACAATGGAGAGTGGTGGTGTTCTTTGTGCTGGTGGTGTTGGTGGTAGTGGTGTTGGTGGTGGTGTCGTTGTTGGTGCTGTTTGTGGCTGTGCTGGGGATTTGTCCTCGTCTGTCGCAAGCAAACTCATTTTTAATTTAAGAAATGAGTTGGCCGCAGTCAGGCAGGAGGTCAGATCCTTTGCAGAGGAAAACGGGGATCTGAGAGGTAAGGTAGAGGTGTTAAACAGGAAGGGACAATTGAATAGTGAAGACGACTGGAAAGTTGTGAATAAGGGTTCAACGAAGATGGTTCTTAAGAAAAATTATAATTTTCGACTACAAGATGCTAATTCATTTAGTTCACTTAGAGATGAATGTGACAGTGGCGGCAGTAATTCTTCAGGACCCATAGAGTCAGATAGGTGTACTAGCGATCGTAGAAATGGAAGTGGGAAAAGCTCTCAGGTCAAGAGCCTAGGTAAGTCTCCCAAGGTAGGAGTAACCCATCCTCCGGATAAGTCTCGTTCTCTGGTAATTGTAGGGGATTCACTATGCCGATATGTAGACAGGAAACTCAGGCATAGAGTTAGAGGAAAATATTTTTTCCCTGGAGCAGGTATGAAGAAGGTGGGTGAGTCAATAAATAGCTGGATTGAGAAAAAAGATGTTGTTTGTTTGATAGCTGGTGGAAATGACGTGCAGGATGGTAGAAGTGAGGAGCTGATTAGGTTGTATAGACAAGCCCTAGATAAGATCAGGAAAAGGGGTGCAGTTCCTGTGATGTGTGGTATTCTCCCTAGGCTTAGCCAAAGTTCAGAGTGGTGGTCTCGAGCTATAGGAGTAAATGCTATAATGGAAGTCTTCTGCCGGGAGAATAATATAGGTTTTATATACGGGTGGGATCACTTCACTAGTCGTAAGCATATGTATGCAAGGGATGGAGTGCATCTTTCTAATTCAGGTGTCTCGGTATTGGCTGGTATGATAGACAGAGAGGTAAGGGGGTTTTGTTAGATACAAATAATGAAATGAATAATACTTGTGCAGAGAAATTAGTCAGTAAGGGTTCAGTAAATAGTGGATCAAATAACTGGGAGTTTAAGGATAATAACCATTTGTTACATAGAACAAATATTAACAAAAAGAATAGCCACAAGAAGGGTAAACCTAGAGAAAGTTTAAAAGTATATTATACAAATAGCCGTAATTTAGGTAACAAGATAGAAGAACTGAGAGCCATAGTATGTAGTGAGAGACCGGATATAATATGCATTAGTGAAAGTTGGATTAATTTAGAAAGCAAACACCTTAAAGCTGAGTACATAATTACAGGATATAAACTTTATAATGCGGATCGCAGTGCAGATAGAAGAGGGGGATGGGTAATTATGTATATTAAAGATAGCCTCAGAAGCTGCATTAAGGCTGGAATTAAGACAAATCTAAATTCAGAAACCTTATGGGTTGAAATTAAAAATAATATAGAAAGTCTAGTTGTAGGAGTAGTCTAAAGACCACCTGATCTAGACGATATGGAGTCGCAAGTTATATACGATGAAATTTCTAAAGTGACCAGGTCAAATAGAGTTTGCATTGTAGGCGATATTAATTTTAGAAATATTAACTGGGAAACCATAACAGGTGATAGTAGCTCTAAGGAGTTTTTGGAAGTAGTAGAAGACAATTTCCTTTCTCAGCATGTACTTGAAGCAACACGGGGGGTGAATATACTAGATTTAGTTCTTAGTAATAGAGAGAATATGTTTACAAATTTAGAAGTTGGTGAACAATTGGACAACAGTGACCATGATTCCATTAGATTTAACATAATTTTCAATTAATCTAGAAAGGAAAACAAGAATATTGTTCCAAGCTTTAGAGCAGGAGATTTTGAGGGTTTAAAAACTAAATTATCTAATGAGGTATGGGAAGGGATTTCTGGGGTACAGATGTGGGTAGTTAATCCAGCAGGTCAGGTCGCAGGTAGTAGATTACCCCGAAAATTGAGTACCACATGCCAAGGATTATCACAAGATAAGATCAATACATTAAATTCTCTCACAGGAAAGAACAGCAGTCCGTCAGTTAATATAAATTTGGATGAGGAATATAACAATTTCGTCATGACTCTTAAGAATAGTCAGAGAGACTATATTCCCATGAAACATTGCAGATCAAGAAAAAATGACCCTAAATGGATGAACAATAGAATAAAGAATCTTATAGGTATTAAAATATACAGGAAACTAAAAAGAGGTGAAGAGCAGGTAAGGCAGCAATATATACAGTTAAACAGGGAAGTTAAAAAGATAGAGAGTCGAAAAGAAAATACGAAGTTAGAATAGCAGGAGAAGCTAAAGAAAATCCTAAAGGGTTTTTTCAACATTATCAAACAAAATTTAAGGAAAAAGTCGGACCAATTGAAGTAGCCAACGGCCATATCACAGATGACAATAAAGTGATGTGTACATGTTTAAATGATTATTTCTTATCTGTATTTACCAATGAAAACTTGGAAAATATTCCGGAAGTAGAATCCATTTACAGAGACAGTCCCGATAATATACTTAGTTCAATAAATATTACGAGAGAGGAGGTAATAAAAGAAATAGATAAATTAAAGGCTCATAAATCTCCGGGACCTGATGGAATATATGCTAGAATATTAAAGGAATGCAAGGAAGAGCTTAGTTGTCCACTAACTGCATTATTTAATAATTCAATAAAATTAGGAACGGTACCCATGGAGTGGAAATATGCAGATGTGGTACCAATATTTAAAAAAGGAGAACGAGTTAAAAAGAATAATTATAGGCCGGTAAGTTTAACGTCAACAGTGGGTAAGATTCTAGAATCCATAATTGCAAATAAAATAAGGGCACATCTAGAATTACACAGACTGATAAAACTTTCACAACACGGGTTTCTTAAGGTTTTTTCGTGCCTTACAAACTTACTGTCTTTTTATTCAGAAGTTTATGAGGCAGTAGATTGTTGCAAAGAATATGATACAATATATCAAGATTAGCAAAGCTTTTGATAGAGTTCCTCACAAAAAGTTAGTTAAAAAGCTGGAAGCTCATGATATAGGAGGAGCTGTTCTCAGATGGATCAAACAATGGTTAAAAGACAGAAAACAGAGGGTTTGCATAAATGGAGAGAAATCGGAGTGGGGTTCGGTTACTAGCGGGGTACCACAAGGCTCGGTACTGGGTCCCCTATTATACATCGTATATCTAAATGATCTGGATTCGGATATCAGTAGTAACCTAAGTAAATTCGCAGACGACACTAAAATAGGTAGAATTATAAATGGAAAAGAAGATATTCATGCTTTACAGGAAGATCTAATTAGATTATCTGAATGGTCGGACAAATGTCATATGGAATTTAATGTTGAAAAATGAAAAGTAGTTAAAATGGGTACTATAAAAGACAATACTAGTTATAAGCTAAATAACCATGAAATCATGAGTTCTCAGTGTGAAAGGGATTTGGGAGTTCTTGTGAGTAGTAATCTTAAGCCAAGAGAGCAATGCACAGCAGTCAGAAATAAAGCAAACAGAATTTTAGGATTTATCTCAAGAAGTGTTAGCAATAGGACGGAAAAAGTTATTTTGCAGCTCTATCTTGCATTAGTTAGGCCCCATTTAGATTATGCTGTGCAATTCTGGTCACCCTATTATAGGATGGAAATTGAATCCTTGGAGAGAGTGCAGCGAAGAATGACCAAGATGATACACAATATCAGAAATCTACCATATGAGGACAGATTAAAAAAACTTAGTCTACATTCTCTAGAGAGGCGAAGAGTTAGGGGGGATATGTTTGAAATGTATAAATGGTTTAAAGGGATTAACAAGGGAGATATTAATAAAGTTTAAAAAATTCATGATCAAACCAGAACTCGTAATAATGGATTTAAGCTTGATAAATTTAGGTTCAGAAGGGAAATTGGTAAAATTGGTTTGGTAATAGAGTAGCTGATGCATGGAGCAGGCTTCCTAGTAGCATAGTAAATGCCAATACCTTAGACACCTTCAAATGTAGATTAGATAGACATATGACAGAGGTAGGGTGGGTATGAATAGGTTAGTGCTTATTAGAAAAATCATAAAAAGAAAAATAGATTAAATAAGTAGAGTAGAATAGAATAGGTTAGACATGCTGAAAATACCATTCAAAAATGGAGCTGCCTCGTGTGTGCCAGTAGGCATGTTGCAGTGTCCTCTATTCTTATGTTCTTATGTTCTTATATGTAATGTGCTTATTCGTATTTCATTTCCCGAATGAGATTGGGAATTGAATTAAATGTTAAAATGAAGCCACGAGTGAGGTTGGGGAATCTGTAATATGAAAATAGTGGCATTCAGTTAGAATGCGTTCATTCCTAAGTATAGCAGATATAAGCTATAAGGTTGGGTTCCTTTTAACCTTCTGTGGTGTAGTGGTAGCGCCTTGACTTAGTAATCATAAGTCCTAGGTTCGAGTCATGGTCGGGGTAAAAAAATGATTCATGTTTTCACATATGTAATGTGCTTATTTGTATTTCATGGCCCGAATGAGATTGGGAATTGAATAAAATGCTAAAATGAAGCCACGAGTGAGGTTGGGGAATCTGTAATATGAACATAGTGGCATTCAGTTAGAATGCGTTCATTCCTAAGAATAGAAGATATAAGCTATAAGGTTGGATTCCTTTTAACCTTCTGTGGTGTAGTGGTAGCGCCTTGACTTAGAAATCATAAGTCCTAGGTTCGAGTCCCGGTCGGGGTAAAAAAATTATTCATGTTTTCACATATGTAATGTGCTTATTTGTAATTCATGGCCCGAATGAGATTGGGAATTGTATTAAATGCTAAAATGATGCCACAAGTGAGGTTGGGGAATCTGTAATATGAACATAGTGGCATTCAGTTAGAATGCGTTCATTCCTAAGTATAGCAGATATAAGCTATAAGGTTGGATTCCTTTTAACCTTCTGTGGTGTAGTGATAGCGCTTTGACTTAGTAATCATAAGTCCTAGGTTCGAGTCCCGGTCTGGGTAAAAAAAAATGATTCATAATATATATATATATATATATATATATATATATATATATATATATATATATATATATATATATGCATGTGTTTATAATTTGAAGTGAATTTTTTGTAGAAATTTGTTTCACTGATTCTTTTTCTCCTTATACCGTAGTAGTAGTATTGGGTTCCAATTGAGAGCGGTGAAGTTATTTAAGGTAATACTTTGCTGCAAAGCCTTTGCAATCTCTAAGGAAGCAATAAAGAAATTAGAATGTGTATGCAATACTGATCATATCGTAAGCAAGATTCAAGAGAAAAAACATAAGTATTTACTCATTAAATGCTCAAAAAGTAGTCTTACCACATTAGTTTTTGTATATTATTTGATTCGCTTAGAGTATTATCTTTGCCAAGGTGTATTGTTGTGGGAGTCAAATGTTTGTAATGCATTAGACAAAACATTGCAATTAGTATATTGCTGTCATAATAGATTACAAACCTTGTGTTTCTTTCTATTGGCTTTTAGAGAAGCTATCTATTCTTTTTTATTTTAATTTTCCTTTATATCAACCGGATAAAAAAATGAACGAGATATAGCCTGAAATATAATAAGAAGAGTTCTCACGTTGGAAAGACTTACTTTAGCTCTTGATTCAATGAGTTTTCCTTGTTTTCGATCCCAAGAAGCTCCTTCCAGGAAAAGACCATAAATATAAACACCTTCTGGAGGATGATCATGAATATCTTCTCGATTGAAGCGGGTCACCAAATTTTGTAATATAACGCAATCCAACGACCAACCTTTGTGTTGTCTTGTAATCTCCTGCAAAAGTTCACATCGTAGCTCATTCACTAATATATATATATATATATATATATATATATATATATATATATATATATATATATATATATATATATATATATATATATATACAAAAGACAAAATCCCCCTCATAAGGGGGATAATTGAGTCAAAGCAAAAAGCTACTCTCTTTGTGGTAGAAAAATATAGACTAAGGCGTTTCCAATTCCCTCGTTTTTACCCATTCAGTCGACTCTTACGACTAGCACAGTGATATTTTTAGTAAAGTGAATAAATTTCCACCATATGGCTTAGGATATGCCGATTTCTAATACTGTCTCTAGTTTGATGAAATTCATGTTTACTTAAACTGTGTTCTTGGTGTGCGGCCTTTTTTTTTATTACATGAAATTATTTAAATTACAAAAAAAATATTCTACTTATAAACACATGTATCTTTCAGAGAAGAATTATTTCGTAATTTCCAACATAATCTAGATGTGTTAAAGGGTGAAGTATATTACTGTACTTCTTGGGTGTTTATTAGTATTTTGTACTACAGTAGCATTATTAACATTTCTAAAGCAAATGCTTAAAAAAAAATATTATATCATTAATCAGTAGCATGAGTAACAAAAATTGTCAGAATAATCAAACACTTCTAACTCAAAGCGTGTCTACTTGTATACGAAATATCATACAGAAGATAATGTGATAGTACTCACTTAGGAATGCAGAAGAATAGAGATTAAAATCTATCTATCTATCTATTATCGATCAATCCATTCATCCATCCATCTATCTATCTATCTATCTATCTATCTATCTATCTATCTATCTATCTATCTATCTATCTATCTATCTATCTCTATATCTATCTATCTATCTATCTATCTATCTATCTCTATATCTATCTATCTATCTATCTACTTATTCATCCATCCAACCATCCATCCAACCAATCATCCATCCATCCATCAATCCATCCATCAATCTATTTATATATCTGTCTATCTATCTATATAGCTCTCTATCTATTTATCTATCTATCCATCCATCCATCTATTACTCCAAAGCCCACCCACCCTTTCGGATGGTTCTTCCTTTTCCCTTTTCTGTTCCCCGTACTCTTTGGCAGAAAATATTCGATGAGATACTCCAATTTTACAATTGATACTCAATTTTGCCAAAATCCAACCCATTAGCTATGAATCCCAAATTGAGCAATAATCTCATCTCCTCCCTTGACCTCTGTAGGCTCCAGTTCATGTTGGTGGATTAAATTTCCTTGCACGCAATTTAGAAATCTTGCCTCAAAAAGAATCCACCTCACTGTGCTGGTCAAGATCAGTTCAATGTATCTATCTATGATTGGAATACCCCATAATCAATATCTTACAATTTCTCTACTATGCGATGTTTGCAACTAACTTTATAACTTCAAAAGTACCCCTTTACTTTCCTCATAAAGCTATAACCTTTGTTGATTCCTTGGTAGGTTATTTACAACAGTTATTATAATACTCTATGAGCCCGTATTTATGCAAGCAACAATAATTCCTTGATCTCATATCCTATAGCAAAGTTTACTTCTTCAACCTGAAGCCTTTCACTTTTAAACAATGCTCTCCCTCAGCTTTTTCAAGCCTCATTCTTTGAAACCCCGTCAGTAATTGTGTACAGTAGTCCTATTGAGGGTATGTCCTTGATTTTCTAACTTTTTTCTTATCATCCCTTTGACTGGGTGAACCCTGATACTAAATATTCTCTTATCTTCTTCATTCCTTCCTTCGTTTAAGCTTTCAGCTTCTTGTAACCAGCTTTTAACCCTTTCCATTTGTTCCTGAGTTCAGTGTGGTCAAATGATCATTGTTTTGAATTCTTGATTTTTTTTTTTAATATTTGCCTTCATTAGTAATTCTTTTCACATGGCCCCTTTCTCCGAGGATACTTTCATTCAAAAACTCTTTTTACTATTTTTACTATGTTCATGTATCCCCTGTTATGTTGGCTCCTGATATAGACTTACGCCTGAGAATATCACTAACTTACTCTTTATCAAGTGCCTGGTTGCTCAGTGGGTTCGAATTTTTAATCAAAACGTCTCTCACTTTTCTATTACTGTTTCTCTGTAATCAATGGTATCTAGATTTCCAGTACCACCTACCTGACTGCCTCTTTTACTGCCACATATTTTTTCACTGCATTTGCAAAAGATTTTGCAATATTTTCATGTACTGTATTTAGGCCCAGAAATTCTCTGCTACACTGCTCAGTATTTACATTTACTTGAACATTCCAAGCTGCTATCTAATCTCTCTCAGGAGATAGCAGTGCACTAGCCTTTACATTATTTATTACCCAACTTTTCATTGTTTTTCTCCTGTTTTGAAATTCTACTTTTCAGGGCCTTCCTTTTCACCCTATAGCTTTTTTTCATTCATTTTTTCTATTCTGGTCATTCTTCTCCTTGTATCTTATTGCTCTTCTCTAAATTTTTCATATTCGCCCATATTGTGTTATCCTCGTTTACCTTCCTCTCTAATTTTCTTTCATTGCTCTTGCCATATATTATGTATTATCATCAAAATCCCTAATATCATTTTCCAGTTTCCTCAAACTAATCCCCTTCCCACTGTGTGTTTGTGAGTGTGTTTCTTGTGTGTGTGTGTGTGTGTGTGTGTGTGTGTGTGTGTGTGTGTGTGTGTGTGTGTGTGTCTGTGTGAGTGAGAGAGTGTGTATGTGTGAGTGAGTGTATATGCGTGAGTGTGTTTTTGTGTGTATTTGTCTTTATGTGTGTATATACCTTTGTGAGAATATTTGTATTGTTCTTTAGGCTAAGATTTTATTACTTATGCTATTTTGTGCAAAAAGAAAAAAAAATATTTAATACTTTTGTAATATTTTGTCAATAAACTATATATATATATATATATATATATATATATATATATATATATATATATATATATATATATATATATATATATATATATATATACATATATATATATATATATGTGTGTGTGTGTGTGTGTGTGTGTGTGTGTGTGTGTGTGTGTGTGTGTGTGTGTGTGTGTGTGTGTGTGTGTGTGTGTGTGTGGGTGTGTGGGTGGGTGTAAATGTAAGTATTAAAACAATGAATCTAGTAATCCATTACTAACTTGTCTCATGGCTGTGAGGAAGCCTTGTGGATTGAAAAATCCTGTAATCCAAAAGCTTTTTGGTCTACCATGAGTGTACCACCGACGAAACTGTAAATCTCTTTCCAGGAGCTCGGTAAACCAGAAACCGAGAGTGCTGGATTCCCAGGAGATCTGGAACAAACACGAAGATTAATGTCTCAGATTGAGGCTTACGATTTTATTTTATTTGTCTACTTCATGGAAGATGTTATTACTCTTTGTTCTCAATCTTAAGATAATAGTAAAGACATATTTCTCTATCTTCTCTCCTCGAAAATGAAATTTATTCTGGTACTGACCTGTTACAAACCTTGCTCAATATTAGTAATAGGAGTTTCGAAAGAGTCATTCATAAAAAGATAAAAACACCAAGTAAATGATAAAACATTTTGTAATTACTAGGATGAAATTTTTCCATACACTACACTTTACTAGTATATATAAATTATCTCCAATAATAGGGAAATAGTTCACATAATTTTATATATGAAAGTTCTATCTTGATTGTGACAATTCAGAATTCATTTCTCACCTTCCTCCAGCGTTCTGGTACTCTCGCATCATACATTGCATCAAAGGTGTCTTTGAGTGATGAACTCATAATTATAATACCCTCTATGGCTAGATTCATATTCTGAAGAGTATGTCGGACCACTTTTAGAACCTGAAATTACATGGTCCGTAATAATAGCATTTATGTACACAAAAATGCTGCTTGTAATATATTTATATATATTTTTTCTGCCATGTTATATCGAAAGTGGCATGGCACATTAGGAGTGTATAAGTTCTTGTATGTATGCATGAAGTTCATGGGAGTGACTGAGCTAGCTGGTGCTTCACAATCAAGTTTCAAGTATATAGAAGGCCCTGTTACACCTTCTACTTCTGAAGTTTTACTGCAATCATAATTCATCTGTCAACAGTATTAGAATTCTATTCTCACAGAGGTAAAGCACTATCATTCAAAATCCTAATTATTTAGTGGAAGGGTCTATTCATGATCTACATAGCTGTATACATTATTCTTTTGTTACTTATCCAGCTTTCAAGTCAAAATAGAGAGATATGAAGTGGCCATTCGGCTTCGATTTTTTTGTCTGGGATTTAGGGAGTGAAGAATAAAATTAAGTTAATGGTTATTTAGAATTTGTTCACAATTCAATGTATATGTAGCAATGAATTGCAGTAGTGATGAGGTGTGGGCACTAAATTATACTGTCTTGCATATAAAGCCTCTGCATTACCAAAGCATAAAAAGAAAAAAATTGGAAATTATCCAGACGCTTACGATATTCTATACAACATAATATACTTAGAGAAAAGGAATTAGTATAATTCATTATATAGAAATGTTTCAAAATAATACATTCCACAATATCATTTGAATCCCAAAAGTGATTACTTGAAAGATTAGAAAAGAGTATTATGCGTCTGTAATTCATACAATTGGAAGATATAAATGCTGCAAATAAAAATTAATTGTAAGAGCTTAAATTTGTTTCAGTTTGCCAGATTTTGAGTGTTGTGTTGGTCTCTTAATCAGGCCAACCGGCACCAAAGAGGTTTTCTTATTCAAGAATACCTTCTCTGAGTTGCTGTGATGTTTGAAAGAAAGGAGGACTCTAACTTTGGCAAAAGGTGTCCCTGGTAGTGTTTAAAAGCAGAGCATTGCAATTGCAAATAGACTTGATGAATATATCATGAAAGATTCAATGAAAAATAGAGGTTTAAATATTCGTATTCTCTTATAAGCCACTGAATGTGGCATCGCAGCTAAAAAC
>JAXCGZ010007790.1:57500-62500 GCA_037179515.1 Halocaridina rubra
TATATATATATATATATATATATATATACATATATATATATATATATATATATATATATATATATATATATATATATATATATATATATATATATATATATATATATATATATATATATATATATATATATATATATATATATATATATATATATATATATATATATATATATATATATATATATATATATATATATATATATATATATATATATATATATATATAATATATATATATATATATATATATATATATATATATATATATATATATATATATATATATATATATATATATATATATATATATATATATATATATATATATATATATATATATATATATATATATATATATATATATATATATATATATATATATATATATATATATATATATATATATATATATATATATATATATATATATATATATATATATATATATATATATATATATATATATATATATATATTTTTTTTTTTTTTTTTTTTTTTTTTGTGGGTATGGCATGTATGCGTGTGTGTACTGACCTAATTGTACTTACCTAATTGTGTTTACGGGAAAGAGCCCAAAGCTCGCATCTTCCCGCCTCCTGATCGGTTCCATTTTATACTTAGTGATACTTATCATACCTGTCCTTAACACTATGGACTGAGATAGGATTAACTACCTCCTCGCTTAGCGCATTACAATTATCAACTACTCTTACACTGAAAAAGTAATTCCTTACATTCTGCACAGAAGTTTTCTTACGAAGCTTCAAACTATGACCTCTAGTTCTAGAGCCAGCCATGTCAAAATATCGATCCCTATCCACTCTATCATAACCATGAAGGAATTTAAAGACTGTCACCATATCCCCCTCAATCTTCTAGCTTTGAGTGATGGTAATTTTAATTCCCTCAGCCTCTCATCAAGACTGAGATTGCGTATTTCTGCCACCAGTTTCGTGGCATGTCTTTTAACTTTCTCAAGCTTAGCTATGTGCTTTTCCAAGTGTGGATTCCAAAAGGGGGCTGTATATTCGAGTTTTGGCCTCACATAGGTTACATAAATATTTCTGAACATTTCCTTGTCCATGTGCCTGAAGGCTACCCTTACATTTGATAAGAATGCATATGCTGCCCTTACTATGCCACTTATATGTATTTCTGGAGACAAATCTGCCAGTATGTTTACTCTTAGATTTCTCTCATTTTCTGTCTCTTGAAGTTGTACTCCAGCCACCGAGTAGTCAAGCTTGGGCCTTCTTACACTTGTACCCATTTTCATTACCTTACATTTTGAAGAATTGAATTTCATTTGCCACTTTTCTGACCACTCATGCAGATTATTTAGATCCTCCTGAAGTTCTCTACCATTGTTCTCGTTTTTTACTTTCTTCACAATCTTTGCATCATCTGGAAACATATTCATGAATGAATTTACAGACTCTGGTAGGTCATTTACATATACAAGGAACAAAAGTGGCCCTAAACCTGAACCCTGTGGACCTCCACTACTAACTCTTCTCTATTCAGACACTGCGTGTCTTACTCTAACCCTCTGTTCCCTTCCTTATAAGTAAGTTTTTATCCATTCCAAGACATTTCCACCTATTCTAGCCATTGCTTGCAGCTTCCTAATAAGTCTCCCATGTGGAACAGTGTCAAACGCTTTCTGGAAGTCTAGGAATATGTAATCTGCCCAGCCCTCTCTTTCCTGTAAGATTCGGCTTACCTCATCATAAAATTCTAATAAGTTTGTTCCTGTTGATCTACCTTCTCTGAAGCCATGTTGCCTCACTGACAAAAAGTTGAATATTTCCAAGTGAAGAGAAATATGTTTCCTTAGTAGTTTCTCCATAACTTTGCAAACTATGCTGGTCAAGGAAACTGGTCTATAGTTCAGAGCCGTATCCCTCCTTCCCTTTTTGAAGATAGGTATCACATTTGCTTGTTTCCAGCATCTTGGAATCTCCCCTGACTCCAGTGACTTTTTAACTATGATACTTAGTGCCACTGATATTGAGTTTGAGCATTTTTTAAGCTCATGAGGGGATATGTCATCAGGACCTGTAGCTTTATGAACATCTAAATCCATCAGCGCTTTGCATACCTCTGTGGCTGTAAGGTTGATGTTCTCTAATACCGGCCCTTGAGCTTCTATCTCTGCAATCTGAGGGGGTGGGGTAATTTCTACTTTAAATACTGACTGAAACTCCTTGTTCAATTCTTTACAGATCTCTTCATCCGTCTCAGTGAGGCTTCCATCCGCTCTCTTTAGCCTTAAAACCTGTTCTTCTACCTTCAGTGTTCCTCTGATAAAGCTGTGGAAAAGCTTGGGATTTTCTTTAGCCTTCCTGGTGATGTCCCTCTCATAATCTCTCTCTGCCTCTCTTCTTTTACATAGGTAGTCATTTCTTGCTCTTTTTTAGGTTTGCCAGGCATTTATGTTTTTTCTCCTATACCTTTTCCAACATTTGTCTCTCCACTCCTTAGCTCTTTTACACACATTATCGAACCATTTTTCTCTGGCATGAATTACACCTACTTTGGTGACAGGTATGCAGCAATCTACTATCTTCCCATATTTCTCACAAAAGATGCCATACATTTCTTGTACAGATTTCTTGTAAAATAAGGTTCTCCAGTCAATAACCGCCAAAAGCTCATTCATTTTGATGTAATCTCCTTTCGGATAATTCCTCCTCATGTCCTCAGTGCCTCTACTCTCAGGCAGAATATCTTCAATGATATACTCCATCAACATCACACAGTGGTCACTCTTTCCAATTGGTGGTTCATACTCAATTTTTTCAAAATCCAACACATTATCTGTGCGTGTCTGCATATATATATATATATATATATATATATATATATATATATATATATATATATATATATATATATATATATATATATATATATATATGCCTCATTCCTCCTTGTAAGGGGGGTGGTCGAGCCAAGAAATGCACATTCACCATGATCCATACACACCTCAACCACTCCTCTTAGCTCCTTGGGGATAAAGGGTTGCCACATCTTCCCCCTTCTACCCTGCTTGGGTCATATACAAGGTAGGAGGGCTAGGATATTCTATAATGAGGCCCGACAGCCGCGACTTGTTTTACCTCCACCGCTTCATCACAAGGCAACTCTCATCATACCCGTCAACTACAGTTCACTGAGCTACCAGGTGCGAGAAATCCCTTTGGGCCGAATAATATATGCAAAGTCTTCCTCCACTCTTTCCTATCTCTTGCACGCACTCTTCCCTGTTCCAATAACATTCCACGTGTATTCAGTGCTCTATTCACGCTATCCATCCATCTCATTCTATGTCTACCTCTTGACCTAACTCCAATCACTTCTGCACTCCACACTCTCTTTACTATTCGTTCGCCACTCATCCTTTCCATGTATCCAAACCATCTCAACACTCTCAGATCTAACCTATCCGACAGCTTCATTCTAACACCCGTTCTCTGCCTCACATCCTCAATTCTTACTCTAGCTATTCTAGATACACCAATCATACCTCTCAAACACCTCGTCTCCATTACATTCGACTTGTTACTTTCATCCTCTATTGCATTCCAAGTTTTTGCTCCATACAATGCTGTCTGCACAATCACACCTTCATTCCCAAATATCTATTTCTCATTACACTTGTCAAGCCACTTTGACATTTACTGGTTTCCTTCGCTCTGTGATTTACCTCTACATACACTCGTCCACTCCTTGATACATGCGACCCCAAATACTTAAAACTTTCAACTTCTTCAAGCAATTCTCCATTCACTCCTACATTCAGTCTGCCAACATTAACACTCCTTGTGCATCTCATGACTTTACTTTTACCAATATTAAGCCGCAACTTCCTTCTTTCACACACTAATAAATTCAGTCACTAAATGATTCAATTCATTTACAATATCAGCCACCAATACAGTATCATCCACAAATAGCAAACGACTCCATTTCCACAACATTCCATCCTCACTCCCTAGTTGCAAGCCTCTATCTAATACTTTTTCATTTACTTCTCTTACCACTCCATCTATAAACACATTAAGCAACCATGACGACATTACACAACCTTGACGTAACCTAATATTCATCTCATACCAATCACCCATACCATTCCCAGCTCTCACGCAAACTTTACTATTCATGTAAAAACTCTTCACCACATTCAACAAACTTCCACTTATACCATGCAGTCGTAACACCCTCCACAAACCCTCTCTATCTACCCTGTCATATGCTTTCTCTAAATCCATAAAGGCCCAAAATGTGCCCCTACCTTTCTCCAAGAACTTCTCACACACCTGTCTTACTGCAAACACCTGATCCACACATCCACTTCCTCTCCTGAACCCACACTGTTCTTCCCCAATCAATCTCTCAGTACCTTTCCTAAAACTCTACATTAATACTCTTCCATATACCTTACCAACTACACTCAACAACCTAATTCCCCTAAAACTAATACACTCACAGTTATCTCCCTTCCTTTTGTAAAGTGGAACTATACATGCACTCCTTCAAGCAACTGGGAACCTCCCTTTCCTGAAACATACATTCAACAACTGAACCGTCCATTCTACTAATGCCTCCTAACTTTTTTACAAGCATTCAGCATGACACCCATATATCACTGATGCTTTACCTGCTTTCGCTACTCTCAATGCCAAACATACCTTCTCTTTTGTTTTATCTCTTTCATTTTCGTCTCCTAACATTGGCATTCTTCATTCGTTTTCCACATCCACAATCTCTGCCTCTCTATCATCTTCCTCATTCAGCAGGTTCATGAAATATTCAGCCCATCTCTCTCTTACCTTTATTTCATCCACTAGCAACTGCCCATCTGCTCCTTTCACCTTCTCCTCCCTACGAAATTCACCATTCCTCACTCTTTTCACTTCATTTCAAAACATCTTTTTAATCCTTTCAAAATTCTCAAACTAGCATCTGCCCCACTGTACATCCGCTTCCCTCTTTGC
>JAXCGZ010007790.1:67500-75000 GCA_037179515.1 Halocaridina rubra
TTTATTGAAAATAGGTTTTCATATTTGACATGTTTTCTGCTCTTAAGGTTAGCTCTGGGAGATTATTAATATCACCACTAAGGAGTAGTTGAGTGTCATCTGCATATTGTATGACTAGACAGTCAGAAATGAAAGAAGATAGATAATTTACGTAAATAGAGAAGAGGATAGGACCAAGTACTGATCCTTGTACATACATACATATACCTTGGCTGTTTCCCCCTTTAATTGGGGGGTAGCCGACATCAAGGAAGGAAAACTGGGGAGAAGTTATTCTTCTTGTGGAACACTAAAATTATAAATTTTTTGGCATAGAGATAATGTCGTTAAGACGGATAGACTGTTTGTGATTAGATAGATACTCTCCAAACCAGCTAGGATCAATATTTATGTTAGAGCATTTACTTATAAGAATTTCATGGTTTATAGATACTATTCGTAACTTTGAGTAGTGCAGTTTCCGTCGAGAGTTTCGGTCTGAAACCATCTTGTTTGATAGCTAATAGTTTATTTGACTCTAAATATGACATAATTTGTCATGCAACCATAATTTTCTAATATTTTAGAGAAAATAGGTAGCAGGGAAATGGGACAATAGTTTGTCACATCTTCTCTGTCCCCCTTTTTATGCATAGGTATTACATGTGATTTTTTCAAAGTGTCAGGAAACCTTTTAGTAACAATGGAAGTGTTCATAATAGCTAGAATATAAGATGCAATCATGGGTAGAGCATCTTTGATGAATTGAAATAGTATACTATCTGGACCATAAGAGCCAGAGTTTCTTAGGCTCTCTTTGGTAAGAATTAGGCTAACACAATTGACAGGATTTATCTTGATGTACTCTCTTGTGTTTACTTTGGAAGAATTGACATTTAAGTATTTACTCATGTTCACTGAGTTGATGTTTTCTTGTGTTTTCTTATATGTATTTTTGCCAACGTTAGCAAAATAGTTATTAAAGATTTCCGCTTTGTGTTTCAACTCCGTAGTATTTTCATAACTTTCTGAAGTAGTCTTTCAATTTGGTATCATGCTTCTTATAACTTTCCATGTTGCCGTTGTATCATGTCTAGAGTCATTAAATTGTTTTTTGTAAAACTCTTTTTTACTTATATTGCTGAGAGATCTGACACGTTTTTTTTCTACTTTATAATGTTCACGGAGAGTCATATTATATCTATTCATTTTTAGCTCTTTTTGTATTTGCTTTCTGATTTGAATTGCCTCTTTGATGTCAGAAGTTAGCCAGGGGGCTGAGGGGAGGGTTATTTTTCTTGTTACAGTGGGTGCACAACTATCTAAACATTCACAGAAGACTTTTGTTAGAATCTCAACTTGCAAATCGACGTTATCTGTGTTTACTATACTATTAAGTACATTTGTGTTGTTGATTAATGTTTCACAAAAGATATCAGAGGAGAAATTTTCTGGACACCGGAATGTCTTGATGAGAGGCTTCCTTTTGGGTGTGTTTATGTTTAGCATAGCAATGTTGAGCTCGTGATCTGCAATTGGGCAGGGAACTACATCCCAATAGGGTATACTTTCCAGTTTATTTGTTATTATCAGATCTATCAGAGTCCTAGAATTAGGGGTAATGCGGATCGGTTTTGTCACTACTTGTGTTAACTTCACAGTGTTGATCACTCTTTTCAATTTGTTATCTGCTGAGAGCAAGTCATCATTAAAGTCAGCAGATGACTGAATGAAATGGAAGGTGCTTTTGGGCGACGGTAAACACACCCTACAGTGAAAGATGGAAGTTTCTGATACTGCACAGTGATCCATATAGCTTCGATCTCTTCAGTTTTTTCTAGACCTGTGGTTATTTCTGATGCACTAAGATAATTTCTAACGCAAATACAGACCCCAACCCTCTGTCATGGTCATTGTGAAATATCTTAAACTCTGGGATATTCACATATTTATTTTCAGTTGTAGGAGGAAGCCAAGGTTCACTTAATCAGAGGATATCTATGTTGTAGTCTTTTGTTAGCATTATTATTTCCTCAAAATGAGCAAGAAGGGACTGAGTGTTCACATGTACTAATGTTATATTCTTACCATGTTTCTTCAGGATGTTGTCCGTAGTCATAGTTGTAGTCTGTTGTTGGGTTTGTCCATGATATGTTTTGACTGTGTGATTCTGCTGGGAATTCATCATCATAGTGTGTTTTGGGGATAGCCCATGGATCCTGGTGTTTGTACCTGCTGTTGGATGGGTAACGCTGATTTGAGTATGTGCCATGGTATGACTGGGCCTTCCCAAAGTTTGCATGCCTAGGTGAGTTTCTAGGGTTGTAAGAGCCATCTCTCTAGGAGAAGTCTTTTGTGCATGGACGGCGATAAGAGAGGTTTGTATTGTGCCTCTTTCTGTAGTCTCGCGGATAGGGGATCTCTTCATAAGCTCTTTACTATTTATTCCAGTATGATTGTTTTTTTGGATATTTTGTAGATAACCCAGGTTGTGTCCACTGTTTGTCCCCACAAAATGGCTGGACAATTGTGTCTGTAGGCCATTGACTCAGTTTGTAAGACATGTATTCAAATCCTTTTGATATCTTTATTGTGAAGGAGACCCATTTTGGTTTGCGAGAAAGCTCCTTAATCAAGACTTCTTCAGAGGGAATGCCTTGATTTGTCAATATTTTACATATCTCTCTCTCAAAGGGGTTGCCAGGAATGCGAATATAAATTTGATCTGTCACCCTCGTACTTGCATTATTGGGTGACTGTGGCTGTGGGGGAGAGGACTTCGATGTAATGTTTAGATTAGAGACTGCTTCTATTTTGTCTTTTCTGTTTTCTTCACTGTTTTGCAACCTATTGCTGTGTTGGTTATTTGTGCTGGATAGTGTAATTTGGTTGTCCTGGTTAGTGATAGTTGTTGTGTTGTTAGGAGTAGTGGAGAAGGGCTTTATATCTTCTTCGCTGTTTTGCAACCCTTTACTGGGTTGGTTATTTGTGCTAGAAAGAATCTTGTTCTGGTTAGTGCCTGTTGTTGTGTTGTTAGGAGTAGTGGGGAAGGACGCTGTTGTTTCTTCACTATTTTGTAACCTGTTACTGAAATGATTATTTGTGCTCGACGGTGTATTAAGGTTGTCTTGTTGACTATCACTTTTATCTGGATCTACCTCTTCTACACTACCACTGTCATATTCGTCTCTCAATGTACTGAAGGAATTATGAGGAGAGACTGAAAACCTAGTTTGCAAAACCTGAGGGTTGTTGATAGAAGGGACATCATCGCTGTTAGGTGACAGCACTGAATTGGGAGGTGGAGATGTTTTTATTAGCAGTTTCAACCTAGAATTATCTCTTTAAAGTAGGACAAAGTCTGATTCTAGCAATCCCACCTTGTGTTGTAAGGCTTTCACCTCTTCGGCATCTTCTTCTTCATCTTCTTCTTCGTCTACATCTTTTCCCACTTTTATGTGGGGTCGATGTTTCTGGCCAGTTTTCTCCATTTGTTTCTGTCCCATACCTCATCACCCAACAAACCTTTAGACCTCAGGTCGTCATTGCTGCAATCCATCCACCTACACTTTGGTCTTCCTCTCCTTCTCTTACCCTGTATATCCATTTCCATCACCCTCCTCCAAACATAGTGTTCATCCCTCCTAACGACATGATCATAACATCTTAGTCTACTTGCTTGTATCTTATCTGATATTTTCTAACTTTTGAGGTACCTCTAATTGCCTCGTTTCTGATCTTATCATTTCTTGTCACCCCACACATCCATCTTAACATCCTCATCTCTGCCATATCCAGTTTTTTCTCTTGTGTCTTCTTTATTGGCCATGCCTCTGCTCCATACATCATCGCAGGTCTCACAACTGTCTTATGCACTTTACCCCTCAACTTAATCCCTATTCTCCTGTCGCAAAGCACCCCAGACACTTTCTTCCAGGTCTTCCATCCCGCTTGTATTCTGTGGTTTATTTCTGACTCTAGGTCACCATCCTCTGCTACTGTTGATCCCAAATAATTGAACTTTTTAGCTCTTTTCATCACCACCCCCTGCAAATTGACCTCCCCATCCTCATCATATCTCAACCTCAAGTACTCTGTTTTCTTCCTGCTAATTTTCAGTCCTCTATCCTCCATCACTCTTCTCCACTCCTCAAGCTTCCACAATTTTGGATTTGGCAAAATTCTTATGGCCGGATTTGGCATCTGTTCCAAAATTCTCACCTCATCTGCAAGACTTTCTATCATTCAATGTAGGTCTCCTAGGTCGTGTGTTTTGTAAAACTCTATGGATTCTACAACCGAAGTTTGAGATTGAAAGAGTTTGTCAAGTTCTCCATTTATTGAGATATTCAAGACACTTGCGCTAAAAATGATTATATATGAACTTATATATTTTTACTTGCCTTTTAATGATGCACTTACCACTGTGTTGTGGAAAGAGCTCCACTACCTTTGAAAGCAACAGTTGACTTGTTTTGTACAGTGTGTCTTTTCTGATATTTTCCAATTCCATTCTGATGTCATGACGTGAATATTCGAACATTATGTCCAGAGATGAAGTAAACACGCCGGGAAAAATATCAATATCTACACTCCAAAGGTCATAAAAGTCAACTTTTTCCGATGAGAACATTCTGGTGTGAATGGGAGGGGAACTGCGGTAAGAGGGGAAATGCAGGTTCACCCAAGAAAGGTAGTTTTTAGGTCGGTCGAGAGAGGATGTGGTTGAAATCGGTAACACTGAGGAAGACACTCTCAATGGTTTCTAAGATGTTATAAGATTACTCACTCCGACTTAAATTTGAAGGTTTATACTTGAGTATGCTTTTGTTAATTTTGTAGCTGTGAATTTAAACTTTGTCACTTGATAAACGCATTATTATCCTTCTACTTCAATCCATTTGTCTCACCCCATACACTACCTTTACACACTTCAGAACTTCCTCTTTAAAACCATCTTATTTTTCTTCCTCTCCTTTTCCACTTCCTATTGCGCTATATTCCACACATTCCTCAGATTAGCCATATACTCACATTCATGCTCTTTCTTATTCAGTGTACTCTCTTTCAGCAACTCTCTTACACCCTTTTCTTCTTTCTCCCCTATTTTTCATTCTCATTCTGTCCTCCAATAAATAATGTTCACATATTCCACACTAGTTCACTTCCAATTCTCTTCTACTAACCCTCTTGCACACTACCCTAACCATTATCTATTCTGACCAATGCATACTTGTACAGATCCCCTTTCTATACACAGTATTGACAATCAACATCTCTCTCTCTCTCATTACACTTTCCATCATATTCTCTACACTCTCAATTTGACCAGGTACTCCATACTTCCCAATTATGCCATCCATTTCCTCATTTCCTATTCTAGCATTCAAATTCCTAATCAACGCAACATTCACATTTATTCCTAGGTCCTCCATACAATCGTTCAATTTCATCCAAACTTTTTCTCTTTCCTCCTCACTTCTATCACTACCAGGACAGTAAGAACTAACAAAAAGCCAAAACTCGCATCCCAATCTCAATTATACATATATAATCTTCGTTCATACTACCTCCCTTTAACCACACACTTAATAATTCCTTCATTTACGAACAGAGTCATTTTTTCTCTTTCTTAGCCCTCTATTCACTCCAGAAACCCTACCAATGACAATTCCAAATGTCAACTCATTCCCTTTCAACACTTTTTTTTTCACTTAGTGCTAGCACATCCAACGTTCTATTCACAAACATACTACTTATCTCCAACATAGAATAAATGTAACTTAATTATATATATATATATATATATATATATATATATATATATATATATATATATATATATATATATATATATATATATATATATATATATATATATATATATATATATATATATATATATATATATATATATATATATATATATATATATATATATATATATATATATTTATATATATATATATATATATATATATATATATATATATATATATATATATATATATATATATATATATATATATATATATATATATATATATATATATATATATATATATATATATATATATATATATATATATATATATATATATATATATATATATATATATAAGTACAAACTGTTAGCTTACAGCACTAAATAGTAATGAAGCCCATCAGTGAAACAAAACTTATAAAACAATGCTATATTTCGGATCCTAACTGGATCCCCTCTCAAGCTCAGTTGTGCTTGACAAGGGATCCAGTTAGGATCCGAAATATAGCATTGTTTTATAAGTTTTGTTTCACTGATGGGCTTCCTTATTATATATATATATATATATATATATATATATATATATATATATATATATATATATATATATATATATATATATATATATATATATATATGTATGTATGTATGTATGTATGTATGTATGTATGTATGTATGTATGTATGTATGTATGTATGTATAGTAGTAATATATATATATATATATATATAATATATATATATATATATATATATATATATATATATATATATATATATATATATATATATATATATATATATATATATATATATATATATATATATATATATATATATATATATATATATATATATATATATATATATATATATATATATATACATATACATATACATATAAATATATATATATATATATATATATATATATATATATATATATATATATATATATATATATATATATATATATATATATATATATATATATATATATATATATTATATATTTATATATGTATATATATATATATATAGTATATATATATATATAATATATATATATATATATATATATATATATATATATATATATATATATATATATATATATATATATATATATATATATATATATATATATATATATATATATATATATATATATACAGTATACATACATGGCCTCATTCCCCCTTGTAAAGTGGCAGCCGAGCCAAGAAATGCGCTTCCACCATGATCCACACATACTTCAACCACTCCCCTTAGCTCCTTGGGGATAAAGGGTTACCACATGTTCCCCCTTCCACCTTGCTTGGGTCATCCACAAGGTAAGCGGGCAAGGATATTCTACAATGATGCCAGACAGTCGCAGCTGGTATACCGCCACCGCTTCATAACATGGCAACTCCCCTCATTCATCACAGTTCACTGAGTTAGCAGGTGCAAGAAATTGCTTTGGCCCTCGTCATCTATACACAATCTTCCTCCACTTATTCCTATCGCTTGTACACTCTCTTCCCTCCTCCACTGACATTCCACGTGTATTCAGTGCCCTTTTCACGCCATCCATCCATCACATTCTACGTCTCTCTGGTGACCTAACTCCAATCACTTCTTCACTCCAAACTCTCACTATTCGTTCATCACACATCCTTTCTATTTGTCCAAACCAACTCAACACACTCTTATCTAACATATCCGACATTCAGCTTGTTCCTTTCATCCCCTCTTGCATTCCAAGTCTTTGCTCC
>JAXCGZ010007790.1:80000-87500 GCA_037179515.1 Halocaridina rubra
AATGTCAATAATTATAAAGCAGATGACACCAGCTCTGGGAGCAGCTTGGTGATAGAAAGGCAAAAGGAAAATATAGTATGGTGCAAGTCAGTATTGTAATATTAGTATTATTCCACTATGATTTAAATACTAAACATTAAAGTCTGTTTAATAAATATTATCGTGCTCGGCTTCAATTTCTGAAGCTCCATTGACTCAACAACATGGCTATTTCATTCCACTTCCTTGTGGCAAGTGGAATAAAGCTTGTTGCATACTGATTGGTATTAGAAATAACGAGAAAAAACTCACAACTACTGGCATTGGCTGTATTCCTAGCAATTGTATAGGAAAAGATAGCAAGAGCCAGATAGAGCCCGATACAAAGGGTGATTAAAAATTATAAATTTTAAACAGTATGCAAAGCGAGTTCCCTGTGCATCTATTCCACAAGTTGGTGTTTAATTCCGGAATAAAAAATTCCAAGTTATATTATTTCTAACAGTCTAAGATGAAAATCTGTGTTTGGTGACCAAACTAAAGAGAAATGCTGCACGCGAGAATGTATAGACAAATCAGTATAATGTCTTAAAATGGATGTCACAAAAAAATTTTAAAAGCCTTTCTGAATAATACATTTTTTTGTGAGCTGAGGAATATATACCATGAGGTTGTTGTTAGAAAGTCAACATACTATCAACAGTTTCTTCCAGAATTTTGAACGAATTACATAATATTAAGGGGACCTTATCCATACGAAGACTGATATATTGTGGATCCAGAGCTCTGGACCTGCTTATTATCATATTTTGTATTTTATTGCAATATAATTTTATGCCCCACATCTTGCAACAAACACTACTGTTATCAAGATCTCTATTCAGAGACTCAGCAAGAGCTACTCTCCTCTTCGGGATTCAACAACGTCGAATGAGGCAGCATCATTAGCATATGTAGTTAGTTTTTCCAAACCTCTCCACACATCATGAATGTCAGTTACCCTGAGGGGAAACTGAGATCATATTGCTGAATTCACTTTAATATCCATGTACCACCACCTTTTGAGTAGTATTACTCATTCCCGGAAAATCTACATGAAGTCTGCTCCAAGACTTATACGTTTCAGGATATGCTAATACCGCAGGCTGCGGGGCCTGGAAGTTCTTAAAACAAAGGTCACATGACCTGATTACTTCTATGATGTCCTTGCTCAATTTAGGCCTCCATACTCAATTTCTAACTTCTGCTTTCATAGCGCTAATAGCATTGTGACAAATATGTTTTATTCTTACATGGCACCACACGTATCAACAGGTATAACTACTTGGTTCCAATACAAAAAATCATCAAAAATTCTTGCATTTGTTTTTGTTCTAGTATGGCACCACGCATATCAACAGGTATAACTACCTGGTTCATATGCAAAAGAACATCATCTTAAATTCTTAAATATGTTTTTGTTCTAGCATGGTACCACGCATATCAACAAATATAATTACCTGTTTCCTATTCAAATAACATCATCATAAATTCTTCAACATGCACTTGTTCTAGTATGGCACCACGTATATCAACAGATATAACTACTTGATTCCTATACATAATTATTAACAAATCTACTAAAATATTTTACCATCCCTAAGAACATCACTAACAGACCTTGGAGGAAGTGCATCTGAAGTAGCAGAAGGTTATTGGTTGAAGATTAATTCCACCACCCGAAAAAACAGTTCAAACACTCAAAAGCATTAACATTCAAAAATTTCTTCTTTTTGACTATTGCTGTTATAATTTAAAAATGCCGTAAAGATTCTGTCTAATATCCTTTTATTTTTTTCTAGTGTCTCGCCTCAAGCAAGAATATCATTAAGAAATGCCATAACACCATCCATGCCCAACAATACTTGGGATATTAATATATAAAAAGTGATAGGTGATGATGAAAAGCCAAAAGTAAGTCTTCTAAGCTTAAAAGGATCCTTATGAACATTTACTGAAAGCGACTTCTGGAACTTATCATCAGCTGGTACTTGCGAATAAGAATTCTTGAGTTAATTTTGGAGAACATTTTACTCTTTCCAACTACGGCAAAAATTTCATCCATTTTTGGTAATGGGTACTTCCTACAACTAGCATTTTGATTTAGGTGTGTAATAACTCCACAAACTTTCAAAATTGGAACAATAGGGGCTGCCCATTCCCTAAAACTTATTGATTCTATAATATCCTCAGCAACCAAATGATCTCAAACATTTTCCACTGATTTTCTATAGTGGAATAGCATAGTTTTAGCTCTCTAAAGCTTGAGTATTGCACCATTTTTATGAAGTACTGTGGCAACCATACTTAAAGCAGGCAAATTTGAATGAGCTGAATATGTTTCCAATTCTCATTTAGAGTCCATTACATTGTTAATAATGTTACTGCCGCTTTCTACTACTCCAACTAAAGCAGTGTCAATATTGGCCATTAAATCTCTTCTACACAGAGTGGGATTTTTACCCTCAACCACATAAAAGCTTTGACTGTTGCAAAAATTTAAATGTTATGTATTTCCAACGATCTTCAACATATTTAATTATCGATAGTCGAGGGAATATGTTATCTATATTTAACAGCTAGTGATTTCCTAATCTATATTAAATACACGAGAGAGAGAGAGAGAGAGAGAGAGAGAGAGAGAGAGAGAGAGAGAGAGAGAGAGAGAGAGAGAGAGAGAGAGAGAGAGAGAGAGAGAGAGAGAGAGAGAGAGAGAGAGAGAGAGAGAGAGAGAGAGAGAGAGAGAGAGAGAGAGAGAGAGTCCATAATCTTTTCCAATAATTGTGACATTTCCATTATCACACATTTTTAATGCTTAACCACAAGGCTGAAGAGCTGTGTCTAGATTTTGAGCCCACTCACGACCTAAGGTAGGAACTCCTGAATCACTATCCATTTGAAACAGAATTTTATTTCCATTCCAATCTAAAATAGACTTCGTTCTTGCTGTAAGAGCATTTTCGACATTTACCGAAGTATCAGTTTTTCTCAAAATAGCAACTAACTGTTATCGCCGTCCTCTTCAGTGATTAACTCTTCATAATCATCATTATATTTCTTCCTTCCTTTTCGTCTCCTTTTTGACAGAGATGTCCGACCATTCAGTCATCTGGCCCATAATGTGGTCCCCTCGATTATGAGAATCCTCATGACTCTTGTTAGATTCCATTTAAAATTGACATGCTTCTTTCAGGCGTCCTTCCTTGTGACAAATTGTCCAGCATAATAATAATAATAATAATAATAATAATAATAATAATAATAATAATAATAATAATAATAATAATAATAATAATAATAATAATAATAATAGTAATATAATAATAATAATAATAATAATAATAATAATAATAATAATAATAATAATAACAATAATAATAACAATAATAAAAGTAATAATAATAATTATAATAATAATAATAATAATAATAATAATAATAATAATAATAATAATAATAATAATAATAATAATAATAATAATCCCTGTATTAATCATTCCTATTGTGAGACATACGACATCTTTTCATATTCCCCACAAAAACATGTGATGCATTTTCTATAAATATTTATTAGTAAAAATGGCCCCGAAACAATAACTCTATGGTGATTGTTCACCATGCAATAATCTCCTTTAGGATACTTCTTAATTGGTTTTCTTTTGCTTTCAGGTAGAATATTAAACCCGCTGTTCTTTATCAACAGCACACCATGATAACTCTTACCAACAAAGATGTCATAATGAATCGCACTAACATAAAATAAGATATTTGTGAATTATTTTCCTGTCCCAAATGATTCCATTTCACTACATGGAGCAAGGCAATTCCGATCTGTTTTTTTTTCTATGGCTTAAATTTTCATTATGTATATCCTGCAGTTTCTCTCAAGAGCAATGTTAACAGTTGCATTTCTCACTGCTAGAGCACACGCATTGCTTATGTGTTTATTCCTAACTGTCTTGTTGACTCCTTGGAGAGTTATGTACTACAAGTGTTTTGAGAATATGAATTGAAAAAAAAAATCCTCGAAATCGTTCCATTTTTCATTGTCAATTTCTTTTACTATTCATCTCAGATCTCTCTTTGGTCAATACTTTGCAACCTCCAGAAAAGACCACAATATACACATATCTATATGTAAATTTGTCTGAAAAAATGTTACAGTATCTGTAAAATTCTATGATATCCTTCATTTACTTCTGCTCTCATACTTGTTACACTATCACTTCGCCATATATGCAGAAAATCCCTAATGTAGCATTAAAGAGGGGTTTCCTATCTTTTTCTTCCTCCTTCCTTCATATGATTTTAGCTGAAAAGAATTTTTCCTCTTGCTCATTTCCTTTTGTTTTTCATCATATTAGCTTCTATTAACCATTTTAAGTTTATCCTTTTTTCTCCTGTCTTTTATCAGGATGGATGAAGACTGTTCTAAATGCTTGACTTTCTATTAGTGCTTTGCCTTCATCAGTTTATTTTGTGTGTCTTCCCTAGCATAGACTGTAATCAAACTTGCTTCGAAATTCTTTGTGTATTAATAATTAAGGAACTCTAGCAACGCTATATGAACTACACAATACTCCCAGAAACCGTGTAAGATCTATTATCATTAAAAATATCCTTTTTATTAAAAGTCTGTATGATCAAATGGCTCATGTTTTTTTTTTATAATAATAACCTCTCTTATTTTTTTGTAGCTATCTCCCTGTAATCACTTGTATTTACATTTCTCATTACAGCATCATTTTCTTCTTCCTTTACTGAAATAAAATAAATAAAAAAATAATTGCTATACTCTCCTACTTTGCATTCAGCTCCTTGTAAATCTGTTTTGAATTGTTCGAGTTCAGCTTTACAAGAATATATCCAAACTGATATTCACTACTTTCAGGATTTAAAGAAGTACAAAAGTTTCCTTAATTTAGGGATGCAACTTTATTCTATTTTCCTATTTCTGGGAAATCATGTTCTCTGGCTATTTTTTCCCCTTTTAAGATCTTTGATTTCCTTTTCTAGTTGCTATATTCGCTCCTTTTGCATCATACTTCTGCTTTTCAAATATATATATATATAGTCTTGGGCGTACAAATCTCCCTCTCTAATACTTCAAGCTCTTTTCTCTATTTCTTTCCCCGTATTATGCATTTTTTGCAAAATTCTGAAATATTTTCAAGCTTTTCTAATAATTCTTTAAGCCCATTTACTAGCATTCTCATCGCATGGCCCGTTTGGGGGTCCAGAGAAACCTTGGAAATTCTGAGAAAAGTGTGGATGACACTGCTCAAGGAATGATAGCTGGATACTTTACAACTCAAGGATTGTAATAAATTACATTAATGGTTTTTTATTTTTTTTTTCCAAAGCACAAATACCAAATCACCTAGCAGTAATTTAGTATTTAGTTTAGTATGGAAAAACATATTATGCATGTCTTCCGTCTCCAGATTGCATATCTATTACAGTTTAGATATCAAATTAACTTTGATAAACGACATATATATATATATATATATATATATATATATATATATATATATATATATATATATATATATATATATATATATATAATATATATATATATATATATATATATATATATATATTATATATATATATATATATATATATATATATATATGTATATATATATATGTATATATATATATATATATATATATATATATATATATATATATATATATATATATATATATATATATATATATATATATATATATATATATATATATATATATATATATATATATATATATATATATATATATATATATATATATATATATATATATATATATACATATATAACTTAACTTTGTCATAATCAAATTTCAAAACTCCCAGATTTTATGAAAGAGGTTATGTCGACAATACGCACATGTGCTACTACACTGATGCTTTCCTGGCTCAATGCGTGAAAGAAATATGAACTGGATCTTTCTATTCCTTTGCCTTGTTCAAAGTTAAAATAAATCTACCCATGGACAATAGTATATTTTTAACATTACATCACTTAACTTACATATCGGTGGAATTTTCTATAATGCACTATAATGAATAAACTCCTAGAGAAATATCTTTAGTTCTCATGATAAAACATACTCACACAATACACACACACACACACACACACATATTTTTTTATTTCTTAACATATATTCACTTTTCCCTAAACTGTCCATCCACTGATCAATCTAACTTTCAATTGGCGATCGATCGATCGATCGATCGATCGATCGATCGATCGATCGATCGATCGAGAGAGAGAGAGAGAGAGAGAGAGAGAGAGAGAGAGAGAGAGAGAGAGAGAGAGAGAGAGAGAGAGAGAGAGAGAGAGAGAGAGAGAGAGAGAGAGAGAGAGAGAGAGGAGAGAGAGAGAGGAGAGAGAGAGAGTAAAATGCGTGCATTTTGCGTAGATTGCAATGTCCTTAAAATTCTTAAGACGCGCGTTATTGAAGAATAAACCTATTGAATTTTAACTAAAGGTGAGAAATAAAAAAAAAACAGAATAATACCGTTAAATAGGGAGGAAAGAGATAATCGAGAAACTATAAATCAACAACTGTTACATGAGAAGAAGGGAAGACTTAAATGTTGAAACAACCTAAGACTGTGCAGCACTGGCATATCAAATAATCTTAGGTCACAACTGCACTGTAATATATGTCTTTCTATCTCTTTTTGGAAAAAAAAAAATATAATTTTATTTATGCAACTAATAGGATTGACATCTGTTGCACCCATTAAGCAACCTATCAATCAAAAACTTATTGCATTAAGGCATTAAGAATAAAAAAGAAAATAAGATAGGTATCAGACAACAAAAAGGAAATTTATGTAAGCATCAGAAGAATGACTGCGCTGCATATATGTTGGCAATGGTACTGGCCTTCATATGAATGGTAACTGCAATTCGTGCAGTGCTCAAGTGTGAGAGTGAGTGGAAGGGTAAATTATCTTACAGAAATTGTATCAGTACAGCATACAATTTATAATAATTATAGTTAAAGAGATGGCCCTTTTATAAAACCCTGCATAAAATTTTATACAAAATCTGATGGGATTTCTTATGATATAAAGCAAATTATCAAAGCGTTTTCAATGTATTTCTAATAGAAAGTTTTACTATAATAATCATTGGTTATGTTCGCCCATCATTAATGGCATCAAGAAAAATTAGGATGAAAAAATTAATGATTTTGATTTCTTAAGTTGCATTCAAAATTCACCTGTATAGGAGGCATCCTATAACAGTAAATAGTTTGGTGTCCTTTTTGACATTTATAGAAACTACTCTAAATTTATATGGTTTCAAAGATGCTGCACACTGGAAATCCAACAGTATAAGCAAACTCATATACATAGGCAAAAATGACGTCATTAATCTGTCTACTAACTACTGGCTCAGAATTTTAACAAAGTGGCCAACAGCACAACGGAATCCACTAAAGAAGATGGAAAC
>JAXCGZ010007790.1:97500-99380 GCA_037179515.1 Halocaridina rubra
ACATGAATCATTTTTTACCCCGACCGGGACTCGAACCTAGGACTTATGATTACTAAGTCAAGGCGCTACCACTACACCACAGAAGGTTAAAAGGAACCCAACCTTATAGCTTATATCTGCTATACATAGGAATGAACGCATTCTAACTGAATGCCACTATGTTCATATTACAGATTCCCCAACCTCACTCGTGGCTTCATTTTAGCATTTAATTCGATTCCCAATCTCATTTGGGCCATGAAATAACCAAATAGCACATTACATATGTGAAAACATGAATCATTTTTTACCCCGACCGGGACTCGAACCTAGGACTTATGATTACTAAGTCAAGGCGCTACCACTACACCACAGAAGGTTAAAAGGAACCCAACCTTATAGCTTATATCTGCTATACATAGGAATGAACGCATTCTAACTGAATGCCACTATGTTCATATTACAGATTCCCCAACCTCACTCGTGGCTTCATTTTAGCATTTAATTCGATTCCCAATCTCATTTGGGCCATGAAATAACCAAATAGCACATTACATATGTGAAAACATGAATCATTTTTTACCCCGACCGGGACTCGAACCTAGGACTTATGATTACTAAGTCAAGGCGCTACCACTACACCACAGAAGGTTAAAAGGAACCCAACCTTATAGCTTATATCTGCTATACATAGGAATGAACGCATTCTAACTGAATGCCACTATGTTCATATTACAGATTCCCCAACCTCACTCGTGGCTTCATTTTAGCATTTAATTCGATTCCCAATCTCATTTGGGCCATGAAATAACCAAATAGCACATTACATATGTGAAAACATGAATCATTTTTTTTACCCCGACCGGGACTCGAACCTAGGACTTATGATTACGAGTGAGGTTGGGGAATCTGTAATATGAACATAGTGGCATTCAGTTAGAATGCGTTCATTCCTATGTATAGCAGATATAAGCTATAAGGTTGGGTTCCTTTTAACCTTCTGTGGTGTAGTGGTAGCGCCTTGACTTAGTAATCATAAGTCCTAGGTTCGAGTCCCGGTCGGGGTAAAAATGATTCATGTTTTCACATATGTAATGTGCTATTTGGTTATTTCATGGCCCAAATGAGATTGGGAATCGAATTAAATGCTAAAATGAAGCCACGAGTGAGGTTGGGGAATCTGTAATATGAACATAGTGGCATTCAGTTAGATGCGTTCATTCCTATGTATAGCAGATATAAGCTATAAGGTGGGTTCCTTTTAACCTTCTGGGTGTAGTGGTAGCGCCTTGACTTAGTAATCATAAGTCCTAGGTTCGAGTCCCGGTCGGGGTAAAAAATGATTCATGTTTTCACATATGTAATGTGCTATTTGGTTATTTCATGGCCCAAATGAGATTGGGAATCGAATTAAATGCTAAAATGAAGCCACGAGTGAGGTTGGGGAATCTGTAATATGAACATAGTGGCATTCAGTTAGAATGCGTTCATTCCTATGTATAGCAGATATAAGCTATAAGGTTGGGTTCCTTTTAACCTTCTGTGGTGTAGTGGTAGCGCCTTGACTTAGTAATCATAAGTCCTAGGTTCGAGTCCCGGTCGGGGTAAAAATGATTCATGTTTTCACATATGTAATGTGCTATTTGGTTATTTCATGGCCCAAATGAGATTGGGAATCGAATTAAATGCTAAATGAAGCCACGAGTGAGGTTGGGGAATCTGTAATATGAACATAGTGGCATTCAGTTAGAATGCGTTCATTCCTATGTATAGCAGATATAAGCTATAAGGTTGGGTTCCTTTTAACCTTCTGTGGTGTAGTGGTAGCGCCTTGACTTAGTAATCATAAGTCCTAGGTTCGAGTCCCGGTCGGGGTAAAAAAATGATTCATATATATATAT
>JAXCGZ010007791.1:5000-99086 GCA_037179515.1 Halocaridina rubra
ATTATGTTTATGTCATGGGTACCTACTGCAGACTAAGAGGGATGGATACGGATTTAAGAGGACATAAGTATATTAGGAGAGAGAGAGAGAGAGAGAGAGAGAGAGATATTAGTGAAGGAAAAATATTATTCTTATTATTAATAATAATAATTATATTAATAATAATTATTATTGTTGTTGCTCATAGCATTATTTGTATTTTTCTTTTATTATTGTTACTGCTTCTTTTTCAAATATCTGAATACGCATTTGGGCCACGAATGTATACATTATAGCTATTTCCGTATAGTGTATTGCATACTCGCTTACATACATACATGGATACTTACACACATATACTATACACAATATATATATATATATATATATATATATATATATATATATATATATTATATAATATATATATATATATATATATATATATATATATATATATATATATATATATATATATATATACATACATACATACATACATACACACACATACTTTGTTTAAACCGCTCATAATTCTTCACCTTCTTACTCCACAAATCGTGACGTCACCACCTCTCTTTGCCTATACAGCAAACCGAGTAAAACCGACGAAGGGGTTTCTGGATATAAATAACGCCAGGGGGGGAGGATGGCTCAGAGATGGGGAGGAAGGATACATAAGTATCAAGGACAAGAAAGTAAATACGTTTTGTTTGTGTGTATGTGTGTGTGTGTATCTATGTATATATGTAGAGATATATAGATAGATAGAGAGATAGATTGATTCACTTCAACCCGATATCTAGGATTAACTGTTAATGCGATATTGGTAATAATCTAACAGTGATGAATCTATTATTGTTAATCAATAGATAATAACAATAATGATATTAATAATAATAATAATAATAATAATAATAATAATAATAATAATCGAAGTCAAGTATTTTAACGTTAGTTTTAACCATAATTTCTGGTATGGCTTCTTAACCTCCCCCCTCATTGGCTTCATACCCCTTACTCCCGCATTTCCTTCGTTGGGGGATGAAAGTGGGGGGATGCATACGTCATATTTTCTGATGTGATATATTTAGGTCAGAAGGAGAACATATTATGGAGTTAATTAGCCAAATGTTTATTGCTGTCATGTCCTAGTCACTGCTCTCTCGTTGGTTTAAATGTGTTAAATTAGTGTTGTTTTCGGATAAATGAGTTAAGTTCCTTTTGTGTGTATGTGTGTGTGTTTAGGTATTATAATTATTATTATTATTATTATTATTATTATTATTATTATTACAATCATCATCAGACCATGAAATTTCCAGAATTTATATCTAGTTACGAAAATTTTGTAACAGGAAATCATTTAACGAATGAATACCAAGAAAAGATAATGTCTCTCTCTCTCTCTCTCTCTCTCTCTCTCCTCTCTCTCTCTCTCTCTCTCTCTCTGGTAACTTACTGATTTTCTTTTCATTCACAAGCGCCAACTTTCGATCCCGGGACTGCAGTGCAAATAGCAAGTTCTTGAAAACTATATTCTGTGCTTGCCTAAGTCTCATTGTGAAATATGTTTACCAGATTTAAGGGAGGGCATCAACGTGTTAATCCCTCATGTATTAATCAAATAATTACTAGTATACGCTTTACACCTGAACATATAGTCCGGGGTCCCATGGATGAATGGGTGTGTGTGTGTGTGTGTGTGTGTGTGTGTGTGTGTGTCCTTTGTAATGAGATCCTCTTTAGTCAAGGATATTACTTTGAAATATTAATACCTTGTAGATTTTTTTTCATACACACGTGAATTTAATTTCGTGTTTTACTTTAGTTTCGCGTTTTTTGTGCGTTTTCTATATCTTTTTTGTCCATATGTTTTGTTCGTTAGTTTTGATTTTCTTTTTTTTTATCTGGCTTTAGTTATTTCCCTTTATTTTTGTTGTTTTTCTAAACACGTGTGTCTTTTTTAGTACACGTGATTTTGTTTTTTAGTATCCTATATTTGTATTGTTTTATTTCACCTTGTTTTTTTCGTCTCTGATACATGTATTTGCTATCGTCTGTGCGTGTATAGACACGTGCTCTCTCTCTCTCTCTCTCTCTCTCTCTCTCTCTCTCTCTCTCTCTCTCTCTCTCTCTCTCTCTCTCTCTCTTGGAATTTTGTATGGTATTCTTATCGCTATTTTTTGATCGCACATATATGCAAAATATATAGTTTGCTTGTAGGGATATGCATATGTGTACATCGACGTGTAAATAGGAAACTAATACTGAAGTGTGTATGTGTACATCGACGTGTAAATAGGAAACTAATACTGAAGTGTGTTTTACACTGTACAATATTCTGTACGGGTGTGTACATCTGTTGTGTACACTACATCGCATGTATAAGCAATTAACTGTGTGGGAATGGTATGCATTATATTAAGAAGTATGTATTCTTCGAAAGTTGTAATTTGTACAAATATGTAAACATGTGTATGTATGTACAGTGTACATCTGCGCACATGTGTACCAAAGAATTAATTCTTAGTGAGTAGCATATGTTACCTTGATAGGTGTTGTACTCATTAAAGACTGAAAGTTGTACACGTGTATATAAGACTTAATTTTTGGTGAAGGGCATGCCTCACCTTGATTTGTGTTGTTCTCCGAAGGCTGTAGACTGTACATGCGTCTACGTATGTTTGTACACTTTACATGCGTACCTTTGTGTATACATGTTTGTTGGGGTAATTTTTCAAGGGAATATACACGTGTCTAGGGATATTTTCTCAAGGGTATTACTTTGATATTTATTTTACCTTTTTTCCTATTTTTCTTGAACAGAAGTCTGAATTCCCCCTCCCCCCAGAATAGGGGCTTTACTTTAATTACCTCATGTCCTTTATTTTTTGGGGGGGAGCGATCTATATCACTTCCCTTTATAAAAGGTCACTGGTTTTTGTAATACACATACACACACATTTATACACTGACGCACACAATTTATCTATATATATATATATATATATATATATATATATATATATATATATTATATATATATATATATCCATGTGTATGTATGCATACATACGTATGTGTATGTGTGTGCATCCTGAAGCCCAGCACAAAAGAGAGAGAGAGAGAGCTGTCCTGAAGCTCTGGACATAATACTAGGTCAAATCTTTAAATTCATTAGAAAAGGAAAAAAAAAACAACCTTTTATGCAAGCAATTATCCCTCACTATTTCCGCTATGAATGGAAATTATGATAATGATAAGCATTATCAGTGATTGTGAGAGCCAAGAAAAAAAAACCTTTTGTATGTCCTAATCACAATGAAGATAATGATCGTATAATGTCGCTTTTCATTCATTATTTGTCTGTTCTGTTATTTTTGTTTGTTTTTACATTTGTTTGTTATTAAGTTACTCTTTTCTTTGTTTTGTTTTTGTTTAAATTAATTAATTATATTATTGTTTTTTTTTATTTATTTGTAAATTTATTTGTTTATAAACTGATTTATTACTTCTTTTTTTTATATTTCATTTGTTGTGTTTTCATATTACGTAAGGTCTATTATTATTATTATTCTTATTATTATTATTATTATTATTATTATTATTATTATTATCGCTCATGCACGTCTCTTTACCTACTACTACAACTACTACTACTACTACTGTTAATAATAATAATACTAATAATAATTAAAACAATAATAATAATAATAATAATAAGCTATATTATCTCCTGTTATAATAATAATAAATAATAATAATAATAATAATAATAATAATAATAAGCTATATTATCTCCTGTTATAATAATAATAATAATAATAATAATAATAATAATAATAATAACAAGCTCTTCATATTATCTGTTATACCTATTAATGAAGCTCCTGTAACGTTCAATAACAGGTTCCATTTGTATTGACGGAAGAGATCTGGAGAAATACGCATTGTTCACTGTGTTTGTGAACTGTCTTGGAATTGTGAAGTGTCATGAATTGCTGATAATGATGATGGTGATAAGAATAATAATAAAAATAAAAATAATTTTGTTGTTGTTGATGTTATTATCTTTATGGTTGTTGCAGTAATAATAATAATAATAATAATAATAATAATAATAAGTGTAAATATATAAGCATCCATTGTAAAAATAATCATATATTTAATAAAAAAAATTAACCTAGACCATTGTAAAAAAAAAATAATTAATAGCAGAACAGTAATCCAATCCTTTGTAAATAAGTAATCCCATGCATTGTAAAAAAAAGAAAAAATCTCCACTGATCATATATTTAATAAAAAAAAATTAACCTAGACATTGTAAAAAAGAATTATTAATAGCAGAACAGTAATCCTATCCTTTGTAAAGGAAAGATTAATCCCGCACATTGTAAAAAAGAAAAAAATCTCCACCGTTAAAAAGAACGAAAAGAAGAAATCCCTGATCCTATCCACTGTAAGTATGCTCTTACTAACAGAGCAGCTGGTCACATACTGACGGATGTAGTTAGCGACTAGTTCCTGTCTTGTTAAATGTATTTTTGTTTTTGTTATTCATTTCTTTCAATCTTTTTATCCCTTATGTAGTTATTTAGATAGTTGCTCTCTCTCTCTCTCTCTCTCTCTCTCTCTCTCTCTCTCTCTCTCTCTCTCTCTCTCTCTCCCTTATGTAGGCTTTTAGATAGTTGCTCGTCTCTCTCTCTCTCTCTCTCGCTCTCTCTCTCTCTCTCTCTCTCTCTCCTCTCTCTCTCTCTCTCTCCTCTCTCTCTCTCTCTCTCTTGTTTGTGTTATTCATTTCTTTCAATCTTTTTATCCTTATGTAGTTATTTAGATAGTTGCTCTCTCTCCTCTCTCTCTCTCTCTCTCTCTCTCTCTCTCTCTCTCTCTCTCTCTGCTCTCTCTCTCTCTCTCTCTCTCTCTCTCTCTCTCCCTTATGTAGGCTTTTAGATAGTTGCTCGTCTCTCTCTCTCTCTCTCTCTCTCTCTCTCTCTCTCTCTCTTCTCTCTCTCTCTCTCTCTCTCTCTCTCTCTCTCTCTCTCTCTCTCTCTCTCGCCTTATAGATAGTTGCTCGTCTCTCGCTCGCTCTCGCTCGCTCTCTCTCTCTCTCTCTCTCTCTCTCTCTCTCTCTCTCTCTCTCTCTCTCTCTCTCTCTCTCTCTCGTCTTTTGTTATTCATTTCTTTCAATCTTTTTATCCCTTATGTAGTTATTTAGATAGTTGCTCGTCTCTCTGTCTCTCTGTCTCTCTCTCTCTCTCTCTCTCTCTCTCTCTCTCTCTCTCCTCTCTCTCTCTCTCTCTCTCTCTCTCTCTCCCCCTTATGTAGGCTTTTAGATAGTTGCTCGTCTCTCTCTCTCTCTCTCTCTCTCTCTCTCTCTCTCTTTCCTCTCTCTCTCTCTCTCTTCTCTCTCTCTCTCGCTCGCGCTCTCTCTCGCTCGCTCTCGCTCGCTCTCTCTCTCTCTCTCTCTCTCTCTCCCTTATGTAGGCTTTTAGATAGTTGCTCGTCTCTCTCTCTCTCTCTCTCTCTCTCTCTCATCTCTCCTCTCTCTCTCTCTCTCTCTCTCCTCTCTCTCTCTCTCTCTCTCTCTCTCTCTCTATGACAGGTAAGAGACCCTAATGAATAAACTAGTTAAGGTTGGACAAACAGTCGTGTTGCATGGTGTAAGAGGATAAGACTTGATTTGTATGCAAGCACGTGTGCATGTATGTATGCGTATTAACATACGCTCGTTTGTGTGGGTGTATATGTTTATTAACATAACCACGTATGTATGTATTTCATGTGTTTAGGTATGTAATGACGCGGTTAGGTATGGATGCGTGTATTTATGTATATACGTATATAAATACTTGCTTACATATGTATGCATGTATGTTACATGTATTAATGCGTGCACTCATGTATGTAAGTGTGTATGTATGCATGCGTGGAAGAATGTGTGTGTATGTATATAGATTTATGTTTTTTTTACCTAAACCGTGGTATAATTTTTCTTACATATAAATAGTACAGTTATTACAGGTCGAGGGTTCGCGCCCCATTACGGTCTGAGGTTAGCAAGGCCATGCACTCAGGGCAACGATTACATCTGCCAAAAACAAGCCCTTCGCAAGAAGGCAACCGTCCTAGCCCTTGCTTGAAAAGGGAGTCCGTGACGTAAAACCGGAACATATAAATATTACAGTTCGTTACTACGAACATAACTTCCGGATATTTAATCGGTTGTTACCTTAGATGTTTTGATGAGTACACTGTTTATGGGAAAGGGCCGCGGTAGGTTAATGGTTAGATCACCCGACTCAGTAAGTAATAAACCTGTGTTCGAACCCACCGAGAGGCGTTTTGAAGGGCATCCAATTCCCCAGCTCCAGCCTGTCCATCCCCATTAGGAATATTATAATTATTTTGGAAAAATATGTTTTCAAGCTCAAGCTTCGTTGATGGTATTATAAAACTGCATGACTCGGAGATGGGATAATACACAAGCTGTACCCATTTCCTTCACTACAAATTAGTGACTTAGGTACATAAACAGTGGGTTTGTACACACACGCACACAAACTTACACACAAGCACTTTTATACACATATAAACAGATACACTCATCCACATACATACCTACACACGCACACACAGACGGACAGACTAGTAACGAGACGACAGACAAATGTACAGAGACCTTCTACATACAGAAGTGGTTACTCTCACGAAAGGCCTATCATTAATTGCTAATGCCATCCGCTGAATCTAGACGGAAGTATTATTTAAACATGACAACTATTTTGGGTAACTCGTCTAAATGATTTTCCTGTTGCATATTTATGATTTTAATCATTAAAATTCATCGTTAATTATTATTATTTTTATTGTAGTCACCGTGGCTCAAGCGGTAGCGTCCGCGTCTTTGAGGCGTCAGGACGAGGGTTCGCGCCCCGTCACGGGGCATGCACTCAGGGTAACGATTACATCTGCCAAAACAAGTCCTTCTTAAGAAGGCAACCGTCCTAGCCCTTGGTAGAAAAGGGAGTCGGTGACGTAAAACCGGAGTATTATTATTATTATTATTATTATTATTATTATTATTATTATAGCTTTCTCTCTGAGGGAGAAAGTAAGACTACTTCCTCCGTGTCGTAAAGGTCGACTAAATTGGGTAAAGCGAGTTGACTTGGAATCTCCTCCTCTATATATTCATCCTGCAAAGAGTAGAGGTATTTTGCTTTGACTCGGCCATCCATCCCCCCTATAAGGGTGAATGTGGCTCATGTGTAATTATATATATATATATATATATATATATATATATATATATATATATATATATATATATATATATATATATATATATCAAGAGTTAAACCTCCATATATTAAGTCGATGATAGCGATAACACGTGATAAGAACGTTAGTAATGATAATAACAATAACACGTTTTTTTCCGAGTACTTGACCCACATGTTTTCCTGCTATGCTTGGAATGTAATTTGGCTACTGTTTATAGTGTCTCTTGGCATGGCAGCACGTGACCTTGGCAGCGGTCCTGTACAGAGTTGTATATCGTTTGTAGGTTCAGTCTCAACCAGTTAACATGCTATAGTACACTTTTTTTTTTCTTTTTTTTCTGAAGCTTTTTTTTTTTATCAAGTTCTAAAGAGATTTGTCACTTCGTTTCTTTCCTTGTGACAAATTCACAAACCTCTGTCACTTTGACAGAAAGTCATCTGCCTATTTTTGTCTGACAAAAACGTCGTTCTGTCTGTTTTTGTATTTCGTGAAAAACCTCTCTGAATGTTTTTTTTTTTTTTTTTGTCTGTGATAAAAACATTCCTCCGTCTATTTTTGTCTCTATACCTCGGTCCATTTTGGTTTATTTGACAGAAACTTTTTTCTGTTTTCTTCTTTGACAAAATCATTCATCTGTCCATTTTTGTTTGTAACAAAAGCGTCCTTCTGTTTGTTTATGCATCTGTAACGAAAACGTCTCCCGGTCTCTGTCAATGAAACAAAACTCCTCTCCTGTGTTTTTCTGTCTGTGAAAACTATCCCTCTCTCTATTTCTGTCTGTGACAAACGTTCCTCTGTTTTTTCAGTGACCATAACTCTAAATTGGGTTTTTCTCTTTGACGGAAACGCAACTCTATTTCAGTCATCTGTCTCTGTGACAGAAATATTCCTGTCTTTTTGTCTGTGACAAAAACGTCCCTCTATTTCTGTCACAGAACGATCCTCTATTTCTGTCTCACGAAACGCGCCTATGTTAGCTTCTGTTTGTAAAAAAAGAAAATAAAAAAAAGTCCCTGTCTACTTCTGTCAATGTGACAAAAACATCCCTCTGTATGTTCTGTCTCTGTAATTAAAAACTCCCATCATGACAGAAGCGCCCTTCTGTTCATTTCTATATTGTGTGAAATAAAACGCACCTGTATGAATCTGTAACAAAACAGGTGCTTCCGTCTGTTGTTTCTTTCTTTAACAGACAGATCCCTTTCTCTGTTTTTGCTCATTTGCGTCATGTGCTCAAGCACGAGAATAGGCTTGTACAAGAATCCTCCATCGCTATGCTTCTATAAATAAATTAAATAGAAAAAGAGTGAGACTGACTACTAGTAATCTTATCACGTGTGCATTCGCTCCCGATTGCATCATCGGGATGCTGAAAATAAACTGTGGGAGAGAAACGTTGTCAACCTGCCTTCCCTCTCTTACATTAATCTTACAGAAAAAATTATCATCAACATCATTATCGAATATATTTAATTTTAAACCATTTCGTCGTCTCCACGTGTGGTAATTATTGCATCATAGTGTTGAACTGTGTAGAGTAACATTGGCTTGTTTCATTCTTTGGGAATGCGCTCTCTCTCTCTCTCTCTCTCTCTCTCTCTCTCTCTCTCTCTCTCTCTCTCTCTCTCTCTCTCTCTCTCTCTCTCTCTCTCGTGTGTGTGGGCTTGGCAGATCCAGAGTTCAAATTTGTTACTAGAAGTATGAGTTTGAATTAGAAGTAGTAATAGTAGTAGTAGGATGAAATTTTTAACTCAAGAAGAGTAAAACTGTATGATTTCATAATTGAATATCGCAGCCGTGATGCCAAAGTAGTAGTGATAGTAGTAGTAGTAGTAGCAGCAGCATAAAAGTAGTTGAACAATAGTACATTTTTAACGCTTTGAAAGTATTGCTAAATAAAACTCAACCTCTTTATCTTTGACATACCAAAATAATAAAACTTTTTTTTTATCTATATTTCGATTTATTGTGAAGTTTTTACCTTATCGAAGCCAGAAAAATGTTAGGGTATTTGTGTATTATTAGCCTCAGACATCTAGTGATATATTCGCACACCAAGCTGAGTTATCGGAGATTATGTTACTGGTTAAATTTTGAAAGTTTCGTCCATGATTGCTAAGGTAATAATAATAATAATGATGATGATGATAATAATAATAATAATAATAATAATAATAATAATAATAATAATAATAATAATAATAATCCGAAGAAGAAGAATAAATGTACACAAAATTATAGATGAAAAAAATTTCAATAATTTCGTCAATCTCTTATCAGTAGTGCCATGGCATTACCGCAACTCTTTTCGCTTTATCCACTCAAGACTTAAAAGACTATCCATAAATATATAATTTCCTTGTTATATTTTTCTGATATTTTGATTTACAGTTTAGTTGGGTTTTACCTTATTACCCACAAGAAAGTAAATCCATTGAATCATTCAATATTTATGTTTCATATTTTAACACGTGTTTAGTATGACTCACGGGAGAATAGGCTAAGTGCGCCCCGTCACGGTCTGAGATTAGCAAGGGCATGCACTCAGGGTAACGATGACATCTGCCAAAACAAGTCCTTCGTAAGAAGGCAACCGTCGTAGCCCTTGGTAAAAAAGGGAATCCGTGACGTAAAACCGGAACATTTTAACACGTATTCAGTATGACTCATGGGAGAATAGGCTAACTGTGTTCTGGTAACACTGATAACGATTGTAATACGTCTCAGGTGTTATATAACACCCTATAGGTAAATACTAAACGAAGAATAATAACACACACACACACAATCATTATACTGTCTTTAGCACATTTTAATATCTGAAATCAGCCTAGGGTAATGGTTATTTTCGTAGAACTGATAACGATTTTTATACCTTGGTGTTATATAATATCCTATGGGTTGTTATCTTATATTTTTATATCATTAGTTTTTGGGTACTTAATTCGTGAAGCTTAAGTAACGGCATGTTGATCCTGCTATGATTGTATAATATATATATATATATATATATATATATATATATATATATATATATATATATATAATTTCAAATAATATATATCTTGATAAGTATGTTTATAATTCATCATCATCATTATAGTAAAATATAATAATGATAATAGTAGTTAAGAAAATCAAATATAATTAAATATTACTACTACTACTACTTATTATTATTATTATTATTATTATTATTATAATTACTGTACTCTTTACATCTCTTGACTCTTCGTAAGAAGTAAAATACAGAGAAGGGGATTCCTAGTCCCCTCGCTCCGCCCCATTTAATCGACTTTTACGACACGCAGGGGAACACGGAGGAAGTATTCTTAACCCCCTCCGTCAGGGGGGAGATATGGCAACCCTTTATCCCCAAGGAGCTGAGAGGAGTTATTGAGTTGTGTGTGGATCGTGGCGAATACGCTTTTCTTGGCTCGGCCTTCTCCCTTACAAGGAGGAATGGGGCGTTTTATGGCTTCCAAGAAATAAAAATATACTAAATAAACATTTTCTTCCTATTCCTCCGACGCCGGGGCCTTATTACGTAACTCCGCTGTAGAGGCAGACCCATGGAGGGAATAACCCCCCAACAGCGAATGACATTGAATAGAATAACTGACCCCCCAACTTCCTCAAATTTAGTTCCTGTTAAAGATTTAGCAACGGAGGAACCAAGATGAGGAAGTAGTCCTAACTTATATATATATATTTTTTTTTTATTTTGATTATTATTATTATTATTATTATTATTATTAGTAGTAGTAGTAGTAGTAGTAGTAGTAGTAGTATTGTTAAATATACCGATATATCAATACTCCCACTTTTGTTTTTATTTAATTATTCTTCTTTTAATTCCTTAAAGTTTTAACTATAGATAATAATAATTGTATGACTGAAAGAATTACAATTGGTTCCTTAGTAATGATATAATTATTCCCAAATTCTTATTGAAATCAGATACTGTACGGCGATGAAATTGATAGGTGTCTGTGTATTGAGATCATATATAATAATTATACAGTATAATTAAGTAAAATCGATTGTATTTAAATTAATTAATTATTGACAAAGAAAAGGGGGACTTGTCTGAATTTTGTCAGCCAAGCTGCTTTCAAGATTTCTCATATAGTCAATATAATTCAGGTTCCAGGATAAAAACATAATTATGCCCACTCTCTCACTGAAAACAAGAGACTTCCAGGCAAGTCAAAGGGGCGAGTGTCTGTATTTTGTAAACATCAGGCTTTAGTAGAAGCTGCTCTCAGTTTCAAGGTTAAACCCCCGAGAGCAGCCGTATGAAAGATCCAGACCCCGTTAAGTCGAACCGTTGGTATTTATGAACCCGTTACCTTTATTTCATTTCCGGATTTCGTGTTTATATTTCTAGAATGTTTGTTTGCAATTTTCTCCGAAATGTTGATTGTGTTTGGTGATGTTAGGTAATATCTAAGATGGATGTTTGGGGACACAGTGCAGATCTCGTGTACTCTAGGAAAGAAACTGAGTCAACCTCGATTTCGCGCGTTTGTTTACATGTTCGTGTGATTTCCGAGTAGTTTTCCATATTGCACGTGTTTATTCGGAGCAATTTTTTCACAAATGATTCCACTGTCGCATGGATGTTACACGGTGTTTACGTATTTGAAAGTTTTATAAGCTGAATATTATTTCAAATATCACTGTATTTTGAGTCAAGTATAATGAAATAATAATAATAATTTACAAAGTTTGAGGTATTTCTTTACAAAAGAAATTTGGAATAAAAGTTGGGATTTACATATATAAATAAATATAAAAGGTTCAATCACAGAAGAGGCACCTGATGCAGTTTTCTGGTTAGTAATCTTGATTTGAGGTTTGGTAAGGTAAGGCAACTGTTAGGTGAGATTAGCTTAACCAAACCTAACCTCAGTTCCAGATTAAGCACCTAAAATTAAAACAAGTGTTTCTTATTGGATTGATTCAATATAAATGAATAACTCACAAATAAAAATTAATTGTTAACTCATAAAAGTAGCAATAATAGCAGAACTTACCTACTTTTAATGTTCCACTTCTTTACAAGGTAGATGTATGTACTTTTTTCCACGATGTTTATATATTGATATTATATGCTCCTGTTATTGGAAAACGCAGATAAGGCTTGAAATTAATTTAGGGAAAATAAACTTGCCTATATTTATATCTGTAAAACTTTTTTTTATATGAAATACACTTTTTATTAATGTCCGTTCTGCTCTCTCCGACGATAAATAGTTTATTTTGTGTCCATATAATAACAGTTATCGTATGAATAACTATTTAGCTTAATTACAAACTTAAAAAGAGTCGAAGTAGGAAACGAGAATTGCGAGCAGGAGGTGAGTCAACGTCTGCTCGAGTCGGAGTATAAGCCGCCAATGCCACAACGTTGGCGAAGTCAGTTTACATGTGCCCTCAGCACTACGCAATACGTCGTACGTACATACGTACAAACGCGCTCACCCGACTGATTTAGCACTCACATGAGGGTGAGCTTAGACTATACTAGACTACATACTAAACTCTCTCTCTCTCTCTCTCTCTCTCTCTCTCTCTCTCTCTCTCTCTCTCTCTCTCTTGTTGTCCATGCCTAGATTTACTCCAATAGTTTAAATTGTGGAAGTTTAAGTTTTGCAAGTTGAATATTCTTAATTAAACAAATATATATTATTCTTGTCTTGTAAATGTGGGAGTCAAGGAAACCCAGCTCTCTCTCTCTCTCTCTCTCTCTCTCTCTCTCTCTCTCTCTCTCTCTCTCTCTCTCTCTCTCTCTCTCTCTCTCTCTCTCTTATCAAATTTGTCTCCATCTTAAGGCTGATAACTTTGGAAATAACTCCCCTCATCCAAAGTTTCATCTTTAGAAATTATGCTGTTTTAACACACACACACACTTAAAAAAATGTTAGTATTTTAACACAAATAGACATTCAATTAAAAACAAATAGAAAATCTGAAGAAGAAGAAACTTTTCTGACAATGGAAGATAACCTTATAAAAGTATAATTATCTGAGGACCATTACACACAATGCACTCTAGAGATGACTTGGAATTAATATACTGATTTGATTTGTTCAAGTTGGAATCTGAAATAGCTTTGACCTAAAATAGTGAAAGCATGCGTACACCCATACACATAGACTATTTTTTTTTCTTATTGCATAGAATGGAAACTTTATATTTTTGTTAAGAGATATATCTGAAATTAGTATGTATAGTTGATTAGTTCAAAGTATACATAGTTGATTAGTTCAAGCTAGATTGTCAAGTAAGTTTGAACTAAAAATGTGTTTAGCGAATGTACCCATATATATATATATATATATATATATATATATATATATATATATATATATATATATATATATATATATATATAATTATATTTTTTTAAAGACTTGCTTGAAATTAATTATTGCTTATATTACTTCGAACCAGATTGTAGACCTTTGACCGAAGATTAAAAATAAGAATGTAAATAAAAAAAATACATTTTCCGTCTCTCCCAATCGAAAATTGCATTTCTTCCAAGAGATGTACTCGACATTATTTGATTACTTCAAAGCAGTTTAGGAAATAAGTTTGACCTAAAAATGAAGTTCAAGCGAACTAAAAATTATAGCAAATGACATTTTCTACGGAAAGTAGTAAAAAAAAAAAAAAAAACTGTTCAGCAAGTTTCCAAAGACGTTGTGACGTCATCGTGACGTCATGTGAGTTGAGTTGACAGGTCGTGTTTTTCTTGCACGCTGTTGTGATCATACTTATTTCCTGCGGGCATTGATAAGGTATTCATTTATCTACAACGGGGAATTCTGTGTCGTTGACTTATATATTATTTATGAGTATTCTTTTTTTACTATAGAAGAATTTAATTGAGAAAATATTTGTTAATATATTAAAGTGTTTAGGTGTGTGTGTTCGTTCGTGTGCTTAGGGTTACGGTGGGAAAGTTTTCTCAGAACTACATTTCTGTGCATGGGATCTTCCGATGCTTAAAGGAATATATTTTTTACCTTGATTATTCCTCTTATTACTTCAAACACACACACGCATATATATATATATATATATATATATATATATATATATATATATATATATATATATATATATATATACAGTATATTCGATAAAAACCCCACTACAGACACACACAGTGAAGGTAGATCAACACTAACAAACTTATTTGAATTTTATGATGAGGTAAGCCGAATCCTACAGGAAAGAGAGGGCTGGGCAGATTGCATATTTCTAGACTTCCAGAAAGCATTTGACGCGGTCCCACACGGGAGACTTATTAAGAAGCTGCAAGCAATGGCGAGAATAGGTGGAAATGTCTTGGAATGTATAAAAACTTACTTAGAAGGAAGGGAGCAGAGGGTTAGAGTAAGACACACAATGTGTTAATGGAGAAGAGTTAGTAGTGGAGTTAGACAGGGTTCAGTTTTAGGGGCACTTTTGTTACTTGTATATATGTAAATGACCTACCAGAGTCTGTAAATTCATTCATGAATATTTTTGCAGATGATGCAAAGATTGTGAAGAAAGTAAGAGACGAGAACAATGGTAGAGAACTTCAGGAAGACCTAAATAGTCTGCATGAGTGGTCAGAAAATTGGCTCATGAAATTCAGTACTTCTAAATGTAAGGTAATGAGACTGGGTACACGTGCAAGAAGGCCCAAGCTTGACTACCAAATGGCAGGAGCACAACTTCAAGAGACAGAGAATGAGAGTGAGAGAGATCTTGGAGTAAAGATACTGACAGATTTGTCTCCAGAAATGCATATAAATGGCATAGTATGGACAACATATGCTTTCTTAGCAAATGCAAGAGTAAACCTTCAGGCCCATGGACAAGGAAATGTTCAGAAATATTGATGTAACCTATGTGAGGCCAAAGCTTGAATATGCAACCCCCTTTTGGAATTCACACTTGAAGAAACACGTAGTTAAGCTGGAAAGAGTTCAAAGACATGCTACGAAACTAGTGCCAGAAATACGCAATCTCAGTTATGAGGAGAGGCTGAGGGAATTAGACTTACCATCGCTAGAAAAATGAGGGAGGATATGGTGACGGTTTTTAAATTCCTTAATGCTTATGACAGTGTATAGGGATCGGTATTTTAATATGGCTGGCACTAGAACTCGGTGTCATAGTTTGAAGCTTCTTAACAAAACTCTTTGCAGGATATAAGGACGAACTTTTTTAGTACTTCGAGGAGGTAGCTAATGCGAACTCAATCCATAGTTTTAAGGATAAGTATGATAAGTATTACTAAGTACAAAATGGAACCGACCAGGAGACGGGAAGTAACGAGCTTGGGGCTCTTTCCCTTAAGCACAATTAGGTAATAGCACGCACGCGCACACACACACACACACACACACACACACACACACACACACACATATATATATGAATGACTATTTACACCAAGAGAAACGCTTGGCAGAAATGGTAATAATTATCTTGACCCCGAAGGAATATGACACAATTGAGTTGGCAAGTAGTACTCTCGATTTTTAGAAAATCATTATCACATCCAGAGCTGTGGCTGTGATCATGTTTTTAAAAATCGAAAGTACTCGCCAACTCAGTTGTTTCCTATTCCTTCGAGGTCATTATAATCACACATACATACACACATACACACTGCTCCCGTAAGAAAACTTCTGTGCAGGATGTAAGGAAATACTTTTTCAGTGTAAGAGTAGTTGATAATTGGAATTCGCTAAGCGAGGAGGTAGTTAATGCTAACTCTATCCATAGTTTTATGGACATGTATGTTAAGTATCACTAAGTAAAAAATGGAACCGACCAGGAGACGGGAAGTTACGAGCTTGGGGCTCTTTCCCGTAAACACAATTAGGTAATTACACACACACACACACACACACACACACACACACACACACATATATATATATATATATATATATATATATATATATATATATATATATATATATATATATAGTAAGGAAGCCCATCAGTGAAACAAAACTTATAAAACAAAGCTATATTTCGGATCCTAACTGGATCCCTTCCGTTGTGCTTGAGAAGGGATCCAGTTAGGATCCGAAATATAGCATTGTTTTATAAGGTTTGTTTCACTGATGGGCTTCCTTACTATTTAGGGCTGTATGCTAACAGTTTGTACTTATATATATATATATATATATATATATATATATATATATATATATATATATATATATATATATATATATATATATATATATATAGGTGTGTTTGTGTGTGAGACAGAGTGAGTGAGAGAGATTATGAAGCATTTTCTTATTTGGATGAGAGAGAGAGAAAATATGAAGCCTTTTCTTGTGCATGAGAGAGAGCGAGAGATAATATCTGAAGCCCTTTCTTATGTGTGTGTGTGTGTGTGTGTGTGAGAGAGAGAGAGAGAGAGAGAGAGAGAGAGAGAGAGAGAGAGAGAGATCCAATTAAGAATTTTCCGTTCCTTCTTGGAACGGCTGTTCTGTGACGTCATGACCAGAAATAACCAGTTTTGCGTGGTCATGATGCGGCTGAACTTGACATACCCTTTGTTGATAATGTGTTCAAGTCTTGAGTAATGTCGGATCTTCTACTAAACTATAGGAAAAGAAACCCATAACTCTGGATACCAGCGTAGTAGACAGTTATTTTAAATAATTAACCGTTCAGCAGTATAGGGCCTAATGATTTTTATACATAGTTCACAAGTAGGGATTTTAAACCAGTTCAGAATTAGACTCTGGAAGTGACATCCTAATCGAGACCACCTCTGGGCGTTTTGAAGGGCATCCAGCCTTAACTCCTCATCCCCAACTTTTCTGTGGTTACCCCCATTCGAGTGGGGATTAACGATGGCAAATAAAATGGTAAGCAGCAACATTTTCACTTAATTTTTATGAGTGTAGAGTCGCGGACGCTACCGCTTGAGCCACGGCGACTACTTATGATTTTTATATCGATAATTGCCATAATTACATCAGCAGATCTAGGTTATTTTATTCCGAATTTCTTCGCCTTTATTTTCAGTTAATGAAATCAGGAGTGTCATATTAATAACTAAATTAATGACAATTGAAATATGTAAATATCCTCATTTCAAATCTTATTTTAAATTAGAATAGTTGAACAGACAACAAACTTCAAAAAAGTCTAATGTTGTTAAATGCCAAAATAGGAGAATAAATATGGGGCGTTGGAAGATATTTGTAACTGCCTTAGAGAGCAAAGCACAAATCCTGCTGGTTTTATTTTGACAATCGGGGCACACATATTTTGATCTTCGTAAGAAAACTTCTTTGCAGGATGTATGAAAGTACTTTTTAATAGTTGATGATTGGAAATCGCTAAGCGAGGAAGTAGCAAATGATAGCTGGAGTCGTAGTATTAAGGACAAATATGATAAGTATCATTGAATACAAAAATGGAACCGATCAGGAAACGGGAATTTACGAGGATAAGGCTCTTTCCCGTAAGCACAATTAGGTAATCTCTCTCTCTCTCTCACACACACAACATATTATTTTTAATGAATTTTGTTTTGTGTCATGTTTATGAAATAACACATACGGAGTTAGGGAAATATTGACCCATATTGTATGGCTCGGAGACTGGGAGCTATGAACTCCTCTCTTCCCACTAGTAAAACAACTAAAAGTGAGTACTTTCAAACACAGAATCCTCTCCAGTCACCTTGATATAGTCTTTAAAATTCTTGACACTTCTCAGTCCTGTTAAATATAACTAGCCCAGAGCGGTATTTATCAGATCTATACAATACCAGTAAAATTTCTGGTTTATAATAGAACCGCTTTAAATATTCTGAAAAAAAAAAAAATTGCCTTCTGAAGTGTAACAAGATTAATCAGATTCAATGCAATCACTGGGGGAACAAGTCAGCCTAACTTAATGCTCGGCCCAGCACACTAAACTGTGAATTTTTGTTCCATATGTCCCAGGTTCGAACCCCAGTAGGAGAGGTAGGTTTGTTGAAGATTATTATTACTATTATTATTAAAATTAAGAGTATCATTATTATGAATTGTAGATAACTTTGCATATTCATGATTTCCATATACTGTAATGATCTATTTTCTCTCTTGCAGGATTGACTCAAGTTGGGTTACCAGATTCTTGGGTGAACAATGCAGATTCCTCACAGACTGGTAATGCAGGAGCGGCCCAATTTGGCAGTAAGGAAGACTTCGCTCACTGTCAACAAGATGCACAAAATTATGCGGATATGGAAGAAGCAATGGATCACTCGCATTTAGGTACGCTTTATATATAGAAGTCTTTATGGAGAACTTGTGTCCAGGTAAGTTAATTGTGACAATAAATACAAAGAACACTTGCATTCAGGCAGGTTCTAAATTTAAAATCTAGAAAAGCTAAAAAACACTTTTAATCTGCAATTGCTCTAAAAGCTACTAACACAGTGGGCTTACATGACTTGATGTTTTTTTCAGAATATTTCTAGATTATCTTATTCAGAACTTCAGTAGCACAGCGGTTGAAGCATTCAACTCAGGAAATGACAACCCCGTGTTCAATCCCACCACTATGTGTTAGAAAGGGCATCTAGGCACATTTCTTCAATTCCAACCTACCTGTATCCACCCCCTTTCAAATTGGGATAATTAGTGACATATAAAAGGCAAACATCTTATTTGAATAGAAAAGAGGAAACAAGATTCATAACTTAAGACTCTGAAATGTTCGTATATTCTTCCACTTATTCTTGCTGAATTAAATGAGTATTACAATTTTTGTGCCATAGCATTTTCCAGAGCCTTATGTATAGTTATTCTTGTATTGCCCAGGTCGGCCATTCCAACTTTGCCAGGTCACTGATGGTTCATCAAACATTATGTATTACTGTATATGCCTGTTTGTCCGTTCTCTCACATGCCCTCCATCCTGAATTTCAAGGATTTTCAGTGACAAACCTTAACTTACCCTTTGCCTCCATATTCAGCTCCGTCTTCTTACTCTTCTATAATTCTAACATCTAGTAGATTTGTCCCATAAACCTTTCATATGATAACCTAGCATTATACTGTAGAATCTTTTATATTAGAATAACATTTTAGCCAGTTTTTCTGTAGCTATACCAACAAACTACACTATTTCACTCTACATACTCTCTTCTGCTCTAGTTCACCTTGTTTATTGTCATTTCTTTTAGTGAGATGTCATATTGTATCACAATTGATTCCCAATTGCCTGAGAGTGAACACAGACAGGCTGGAACTGGGGAAAATCTATTCATGGTTCTTCTCCAGACTCAGTATTCAATTTTAAACTATGTCATTTCTATTTATATAGACCAATATCTTTCAAGTTCTTTAATCTCCGTATTCACTTTTCATTGATTTGTGTCATTTGACATGCAAGAATAGTAAGTTAGTTGAGAGGCATTTTTGACATGTTCTTTCATTCATTAATATAAATAATCACATTTATTTTGCTTCACAATGGGACTATAATTAATTGGTCTTGTTAGCTGTATTTCAAGAGTATTTGCAATAACAAAGTTGTATTTTTTTATTTGTATGATGAGGTGTATAAGTGTATAAGTAGATGTTTAAGATTCTTTTTATGATTTTTTCTGAATATTGTGTAGCTACATAAATGGTATTAAGTAGTGTTATTTCTTTTACAACCCAAATTTCAGTCTTAAATTATTTATTCAGGTTATACAAAACGCGAACCCACTTTGGATCTCATGAGCATGTGTGAGGACGTTGATATAGGAGGTGGTACTTCACCAAACAAAAGCAATATTGGTGGAAAAGAGGATAATCTGGTGAGGAGGGTACAGATCAAAGTTGAAAGTGGTGTAGATCTACCAATAATTGACCGAGATCAACCAGCTAGCTGTAATCTACAGCAAGATGATCCTCACACGGCTACGCACTACATCTCAGCTGGTGAGGAAGTGGTTGTACATCATGAGGCTTCCGACCTGCAACACAGTCACAGCGGTGATGGTATTATCCAAGGTGACCCCCTTGCTGAAGCCATCACTGTAACTCAAAAAGGCACTGACTTAGGAGCTCATACTATCACCAAGAGTATTACTGAGGCTACTCCCGTGATGGACGTTGGCAGTGTGCAGCAGACTGCCACAGCTACACGCACAATTGTAAGTACAATATGTGTTTAGATAGATATTTATAATACTGTAGTTTAACCTGTAACTGTTTTAAAGGGTTTTTGCGGATCGTGCTTTGCTATCTTTTTCGTCTTATTTTCTCGGCTAGCGTCTATCCTTCATCTTAGAAGCACACACTCGTTTGGCTTGTTCATAAGAAGGGTAACCAGTCAATTCCTTGCAACTACTGACCTATTGCCCTAACCTCTGCTATCGCTAAACTATGCCCAATTCTCACTTCTTGAAACATCTTGAATTTTAACTCGCTTATTTCTGATCACCAGTACGGTTTCTGCAAGGTAAGATGCACTGGTGACCTCCTGTCTCCTATCTCCCATGTTTGGCCATCTTCTCCGAGGAACTATGGGGAATCCTTTGTCGTCACCCTTGATATCTCCAAGACTTTTGACAGAGTTTGGCACAAGGCTCTGTTGGCCAACTTCCTACTTATGGCTTTACCTGTATCTCTCTGATTTTTATTTCTAGTTTTCTTTCTGACCATTATATACCTGTCATTGTTGATGGGGCATCCAGCTCATTATTAGTTAAGAGTGGTGTTCCACAGGGCTCTGTTCTATAACCTACTCTGTTCATTCTCTTCATCAGCAATCTTCCCCAGTCCCCATCCTCCTCTCTTCTCCACGATTCTACCCTTTATTTTTTCTCTGCCATCTCTTCACAATCTTCATCTGCTACACGTAATCATTCTTGTATCACTCTTTCTTCAAGCTCCGATTTACAGAGAGATTATGAGTGCTGCACCTAAAATTTAAGTATATTTAATGCCTCAGACACGGTTTCTGGCTTTCTATTCATCTTCTCCTGATAGCCCTGTTGCCTTTATAACTAACGAAATGTACCCTATTAATTTTATTAACATATTAGGAATCCAGATAGTTTCTAACTTATCTTGGAAGTCACAAAATCCAAATTTTTAAAGCCGCTTCTTGCTTCGTTTTCATCATTCTTTTTTCTGCTTTACAGTTAAAATCTATAAAGGTCTTATTCATCCTGTTTAAAATTCTGCTCGCACATCTGGGGTGCTTCTTCTTACACTTTTCTCCTTGATAGGGTTGAATCCAAAGCAGTCAGACTCATCAGTGACCCTTCTCTTACTTCTAATGTAAATATTCTTTCTCTTGCCAAAAGGTTCCATTCCTTTCTCTTTTCTCTCATTACTATTTCCATTGCTACTGAGTTGTATCCCTCCCCTGCTGCCGAGGCTGTGCAACACTTGCCTAGCGGCCTTGCATACAGGTAGTGTGTGGAGATTTGCAGCTTGCAGATTGGCCAGTGCAGAGACTGCTTTTTCCCATCCACCTCCAGACTCAGGAACTCTTTTCCTTCTTCTGTCTTTCCTAATTCTTATAACCTATCTGCCTTCAAAAAGCAGACATGTCATCATTTCAGGGCCTAATCCTGCCATATCTCCAGGTCTTCATTACTTCGACTTTTCTTTCAGTCTGTCCTTTTCCTATTGTGTATCATTCTCTTATTTCTGCCTTGTCCTCAAAACTTCCACTTTTTCTTGGTGCCTGGGCCTGATGAGGACAGTTTCTTGCTTATCAAGGTGTCACTCATTTTATTCATATAAAAAAAAAAAAAATAATAATCTTTCTTTAATGCACGCTCATTTGTGACAAGGAAATTATTTGCAAAAATGTTTACAAATCCTCAACTTCAGGGAGGTACAGCATCAATTAAAAAAAAAAATGTCCAAGTTTTTCATATATTTTCAGTTTGAGTAACTGTTTAAGAAACGTAACGACAGTTTTTCTGTTGATAGGGAGTGCTTTATTCATGCGAATCCTGTTTAGGGAGGCAATTTTTTATGAACCATTTATTATCTGTGTACTATTGCACATACCGTATGTAAAATTCATATTACAGTAATTACATTTATGTATGAACATTTGTCACACTACTTCATGCACAGATAAAACATCGTTGAATAAATGTTGTTTGCCGTTTTGGGTGTATTAATCCCCATTTAAATGGGGGTGGACACTGGTTGAAGCTGATACTTAGACCTGGATCCTATTCCTAATGCCCTGCAGTGGGCTCAAACACGGATTTGCCACTTCCGAGTTGAGTGCTCTGACATCTGTGCTCCGCAGTCCCCTATCGTGTTGGATAAATTGTACTCCTATGAAATTATATACAGGGGGTCCTCAACTTTAATTAGACTTCCGTTCCTGAAATGTGACGTAACCCGCATTTCAGTTGGATCACACCTAAGTAATCACCAATGCTAATACAGAAGAAAAGTTTCTCCCTTTTCCATGCAGTTCACTATCTCCAAATTCACTTCTCTGGTGATGGCTTTCCTTTTCTTTGAAGCACTGCCATCAACAGAATCTACTTTATGCTTGGAAGACATAATACAGGCCAAAAATTATCAAAAGAGAAGCAAAATAATTGCGACGCGTTGTATTCACGAAACATCGTAACTTGACAGTGCAAACCGAGGACCCCCTGTACTGTATTTTCACAATTGACCATCTGATAATATCCTTAATTGGTAACTTGTTTTTACCAGAAAACTATGTCATCTTGTTAATAATATATACAAGTAAAGTGATTTTGGTACTAATACACCATCTAAATCAAAGTACATTTATTTCAGATAATAGACTGACAGTTTCATGAATTTCTTCAAATAACTTTAACTCAAACATTATCCCTAAACTTTACAGGATGAAGGCCTGATTATTCTTGGCTTAGGCAGTGAAACACATACCACCATTATCAGTGCCGGACCATCCACACCAATAAAAACGACTACAAAAACGGTTCGTCCCTCGATGCAATACAAGGCTCGGAAATACACCAAGCAAGATATGCAGGTAAGAATTTGTCTCTCCCTTTATCTGAAAAGAGGAAAAGTTTTATTTAAATTCTAAACATCAGATGTCTGGCCGAGCATGGATAGCTGGATCTTTATATTATCTAGGCTGTTAACTACAACATGGGCTAATTACTGCCAGATTATTGTTGTTTCATAATATACGAGTCACTATTAATTCCAATTAAGGGGATGGACATAGACAGGTTGGAGTTGGGGAAATAATGCTGGATATCCTTCTTATCAGTACTGTGGGCCCAATCGCAGGTCTCACCTCCTGCTTCGATTGCTTTTACCACTGTGGTGCTGCTGTACCTTATTAGTACCAGATTGTATGCCTCATAATTGTGAGGCCCACTATTCGAAATTTCACCTTTATGATAGCAGTTAGTGATTCAAACCAGATCTTTCAACAGTTTTTGTAAACTGCAAGTGCTTGTCCCTTTAAATTCCTTTATAGGCTTCAATATGCATTTCTTTCGTATCCTTATTTCAGCTTAGGGTACAGGTGACATCAACATCTTCATCTCACCTTATAATAACCCTTAGCTTTTAAATCTAGATTTTAGTTAAATTTTAAATGTTATTAGCAATACATAAATTCATCTATTCTCAGTAGGAGTTTTATTTTAAATGAAACCAAAAAATGAAACACTAGTAATTACATGTTAGGCGATATACTATAAACTATACATTCTCTCTAGTATTTCTTGTATCTAAGCCCCCCCCCAAAAAAAAAAATTACTGGCACCACAGCTGATTGAATGGTAACACCGTCGAGCATCCAGTCTTAAAATATTGCTTATATATTCTTTTCCTAGACTGCTGTGAAACTGGTACAAGAGGGCCACATGGGACTAAAACCAGCAGCTAAGGCATTTAGCATCCCTGCCACCACACTTTTAAGAACAACTAAGAGAAAGGAATTCCAATCAACACCGGTATGTGTAAAAGATAAACTCTTATTACTATAAAATTAACCATTAATTGGCTTATTCCGGAAATCTTAATGGATTATCCCAAATATAGTTATGTGCAAGTTAAGTATAATGATACCTCTGAACGGATTATCCGTCAGGATACAGGTAAATGTAAGTTGAACTATCATTTACCCTCGTTATGGATTATCCCGAATAAAGGTATGTGCAAATTAAACTCATATGACCTCTTGATCTGATTGTCTCGGATACAGGTATGTGCGAGTTAATCATTTAACATCTACAAATTATGCAAGATATATTATTTCCTGTATATTGTGCCTTTTCAAGAATACTCATTAACACTAGAAAAAAATAATCTTTCCATTTGAATAGAAATGGATAGGTTTATACCAACTATATCCAGAATATTTTTTCAATGGGAATTCATTCAACAAAAAATATTTTTTCAGTTTGATGCTATGTTTGTTTAACGGTTTTGTTACTGGGACACAAATGTAAAATTCTTTTGAAGACTTAACATGCTTAGTGCAAAATATGTCTGTTAAGGGATTACTTTTCCCATTATTCATGTTCTCCAAAGGTTTCGTGCTACATCTCTAACTTTTTGATCTGGTCTCTCTTCATGTAAAATCCTCTCTTTTGCCTATCTTTACATCTTTGATTCACTCTCTTCATCAATTCTTCATTTCCTTTCATCTCTTTCTCCTCCTTTCCTCTCTCTCTCGCTCCTACTCCTTTTCCTCTCCTTTTTTCTCACTTGCCCCTCCTCCTTTCCCCCCTCTCTATTGCCCCTCCTCCTTTCCTCTCTCTCTCTCTCTCCTCCTCCTTCCCTATCTTTGTCCTCATTCCCTTTCTTTCGCTCCTTCGTCCCTCCCTGTCTTTCTCTCTCTTCCTCCCTCCTTCTCAAACTACTGTAATTAGAGAGAGAGGAAAGAGCTCATCCCATGCACAGTAAATTCTACTGCTACAAACTCTTTCTTATCAATAACTTGACTTTGTTAAGTATCCTTAAAGTTTTTGGATAAAGGTGCTTTTGGGATGTCAGAGTACTTAATTTTTTTACTTTTTCTATTTTCTAGGATGGAAAGAAGTAACCCTTCAGCTGCAACTAGTAAATGTAGATTTCCAAAGAATATTTAATCTACTACATTACGTAGCCAAGCAAACTTTTGTATTTTAACGGATGTGCCTTTTCATGTAAAAATGCATATTTATAAATGTAACCTAACCTAAGTTGTAACAAACTCAACTGAATTACACCTTGGCTGTAATTAATCAGTAAAAAATAATCGAAGATTTAGCAAAGTCCTTGTCCTAGAGACGTAAAAACTAAACTTTTGAAAAGCACAAGCCCAATGGTATTTTCAGTGCCTAGTCTATAAAGTAAATTTATAAACAAATCTTTTAAATTTTCCAAGAATTACAATATATATTATTTAGAGGACTATCCAGTAGCACAATGGTAAGAGCACTCAACTCTGGAAATGACAGACCTGCAATCAAGCCTACTGCAGGGCGTTTGGTACGGTACCCAGCCTTAATTCCCCAACTCCAACCTGTCAAGTGTACACCTCCATAATGAGGATTAATAGTAAACAAATTTTAATATTATTTAAAGTACCAATAAGTCGATGACTTACTGTTCATAGATTTTTTATTCTGCAATCGAGCTTTCAACACTTGCATCTGTCACTATCAAGACAGTATTATGAATACAGAAAGCTTTTATTTTTTAATTATATAGGAATGACAAGAGAAAAATGCAAATTGCAAAAATGCGGTACAGTATTTCAATTAACGATTGTATAAATATATTGAACATTAATCTATTTAAAATGAAAGATGTAACTGTCGACAGATCATGCACAATGAACAAAATGATGAACTTTGTTCATCTATTAGTGAGCCTTCCCAATAATACAAAATGTCAAAACCACAGAAACAATTAGCAAGAAATTTTTAATGTAGAATATGCCTTACTATTAAGGATAAAATAAATATAAACAAATAATCCCATTATAATATGTGACACCTAAAATATATTTTTGCTCTTGGCTTGGATTTGAACCTACACATATGTGTTCCAAGATGCTGCCAACTGTACCGACCCAAGATGTAAAAGAAAAACAGGAAGCTCTCCGCTAACTGCTGGAGTTAAGGAATGAATGCATTCTAAATGTTTTTCATATTTTCCATAAAGTATAGCTTGTTTGTATCTGTCATTTAAAAGTCTAAGACTAATGTGTTGTAAATAAAGTTTATAATGATTACTATTATCCTATATTTATAAGGATCAGTATCCTTATTATTGTCATAATTATTATTATTATTTATTATCACCATCAACCTCAATGGTTCTGTAATAAGGTTCATATACATTGTATAGTCATGCTAAGATTTGTATACTTTTTACTCACTTATTTGTAACTATTGATTTGTATTTGACATTACTGTAATACTGTACTTGCATATATACTATTTTCCTGTAGAATTGTAAATACATTTCTTTAATTTTAATCCCTCCTCTTCCTCCTGTTACTGTACCAATATCACCTTCTCCTCCTCCTATATTGTACAACTGTGATTGATTTTACTGATATAATATCATTAGACCTTATAGCTATGTAAACTGGAAATATACTGGTAATTTATATAAAATATGTACTGGTACTTTAAATCTATTGAAATATAATTAGATATATCTTTGAAGTTTACTTACCCTTCAAGATATGAAATATCCATTTGCTGCATTCTAACAAAACTGTCGCAAATTTGTCCTTTAAGGGATGATCCATCAGCACGAGAAAGCAGTAGCCAATTACATGTTTTTTTCTTGGACACACTTTCTGCTACCTTGCTTCCCTTTTACTACTTGTCAAGTCTAAGAAGTAAAACCAAATTAGTAATCACAAAACAGAAAAGTAATTACATAACACACGTAGTTTTAAGGACGGCAAATTGTCACATAAACATTAACACATTTGTGATGAAAATGCAGTCAGAATTTAAATGACAGCAAAGTTTCACCAATGATTAGACACTAAGCCTTTGATGCCATTACGAACCACAGCTTAATAAAATTTTCAATACAAGCTTGCACAAAAACAGAAAAGATATCTGGCCAACTACCTTATCGATCAGTCATCAAATATCAGAAACTTTACAAACGAAGTTTCTCAAGTATGTGTCTTATCACCAATATATTTTAACATGTACATGCTTAATCAATCTAACCCACACATTCCTCACCCCAAATGCACACGACTTCCTATACATACGACGAAACATTCACTAGTGCTCATCAAATTGCAAACTCTTCAATAAGAGTCCAAGATATTTGCTTTGACTCAGCCACTCTTATATGGGGTATTGTGGCTATTGTATATACTGTATAGCGAAGACATTTTTAGCAATGGTAAATCATAAATAGCTTTAAGTGTATACTGCCTCACTAAATATATTTCCTTGCTAAACAGAACCTTATGGATAGGGTATAACATATGATTTACTTCTGCCTCCCCTCCTTTTGTATTTTCCCCCCCTGCTGTGGTCACACTGCTGGCTGCAGAAAGATTCGGGTTGAAGAAAATATTATATAATGTTGTTGAAAAATATATGAATTACTTCTGCCTCCCCTCCTTTGGTCACACAGCTGACTTCAGAAAGATTCGGGCTGGAAAAATATCAACTGTTCAAAAACTGTAACATTTCTGGCAAAGGCAACACCTTTTCTCTGGTTCATGTCATAATTAGTCCCCAAGAATGGGAGTGAACAAAGACAGATTGGAGTAGGAGGATTAAGATTTGATGGTCTTCCTAACGTACTGTGGTAGGTTCAAACCCATGTCCTGACTCATGCGTGCTATTCCACTAATTTCATGATGAATTTTAATGAATCTAATAAATCAATACAAAATCTGCCTAAGTAAAACAATAAGAATTACCAGTCATATTTACATTATACTGATAAAACTTTTCCATCTGAAATCTATATAACACTCAAGTGACAACACCATAAAACAAATTTTTTCAACATTACACCTACTATTAGCCACGTGGCCAAAACTAAATACAGAACAAAGGAGGCAACAGGGCTTCATCATAGCCACAACTGAAGGTCTTCGGGGTTTGAATAGGACTAGTCAAGTAAGCTCAATGTTAATGTCTTCCTTCATTTACGGTTCTTTTCTATGCCTACATCTAAACCAAATATTCTGGTGTATTCGTTACACATCCCTTGCTATCATTTCAAATATGACAAGTCACAACACTCCATCTCTGTTTCTCTTTGCTTTACATTATCTTGGTGCCCTGCCCGATGAGGGCAATTTTCTTTGCCTCTCCTAATGTCATCCTTAAAAGAGGAAAACATTTTTGGGGATGAAAAAAAAAAAAAATATTCCCACACTGAAGAGATTGCTAGACCTTAAGTCCCATATCCCTTTTAGTAGGCCCTTATGACAAACAAGGAATAAGAAAGATATTCTCTCCCCCACAATCAGGAGCATGCATTATATAAAGAGAATGAAATTAGCGATGAAACTAAACAAAAGATTTGAATCTAAGTTGTAGAAATTTGGTCTAAAAAGGATTAGATATAGCATTTGCACAAAAAGTGAAAAAAAGAAATAAACCCTTACCTTTTTCACAAATTCCTTGCTTTAGTTTCAATAATACTTCAGCATTGGTGGAACATCACATCTCTGTCAAGCAGTGACACGAAGAATCTTCCAAAAGCAGGAACCACCTGGACGCACAGGAACTATGGGCTGTTTTGTAGTTATATTTTGTGGGGGGGTAAAGTTGTTATCCCTATCAAGGAAGAGTTTTACCTATTTCCCAAGAATTACCCTTTTCCATTATGAGGAAATATGATAATTTGTGCCTGAAATAACAAGGCACAATTGTTCAATAAAAATTCAATAAAATGATCATATTTAGGGGAGTATTGAAGTACTGTTTGAAATAACAGCATACATTTTTCTTAACATTCAAATCTTTTACCATAGCTCATGAACCTCACTCTCACCCTATATTTTAATATTTCGGATATTAAAATCGCCTACAATGAAAACTCTAACCTAAATCTTATTACCGTACAATTCTCATTATTGGAGAATCAATGGGAAAATATCCAAGGGTAATTATCCTGGATAACTGTTCAATGGGGCACTTGTTTAGGGACAATTTTCAGGGGAAGTTGTCAAGAGGAAAATCTCCTGATACGATTTATCAATGGCATATTAAATGGATATTCATTTCTTTCATGGTTTTCATATTTTAAAGGAAACAATTGAACATATTAATCTAATGTCGTTAAGTCTGTTTAGCAACTGCAAGAATCAAGTGGAGTGCTCTTAGCACAAACTACTGCAAAACCAAAACAGCCACTGTATCAATGAATGCTAGATCCCCTCAAAGTAAAACATGAAAAACAGCCAAAAGAAATGAGTGCAAGGCATTCAAAATTACTCAGAGAACATTTAGTAGTATCATTCTTATAATACAGTGGTTCTCAACCTTATGCTAAGGAGCAGATATTTAGAGCAAAATCTTTTTCACTATAAATCAAATACAAAAACGGAGACTGACATGACCGCAAAACACTGGTCACAAGCCAAAAACGAAAGTAAATAGAAAAAACTCAATAAGTTAGTGAAATTTGGTGACCAGAATTACCTCTTTCAAGCATAAATATTAATTCTGAATTTCAGATAAATATTGCATACACTGCATACATTCTATTTTAATCTAGTACTGTACTGCAATTAAATATTGCTGTATACAGTATATGATTAATATATTAAACAGATAATTATAGATTCTTTACTGTATTTGCTACAATGTATACAAACACTCCTCTACTGACGAACAACAGTTACAATCATTTGCAGATATGAGCAAAAGCCGACCCATTATCTACCCATGTATCAATGTGAGTATTACTGTACTGTACTGCATTATTATCAGTACTGTGTTAAAATTCATTATCATTGTATACTTTATGTTTTTTGTAGTAGTTAAGTGTCTTCAGCATAATTACTGTACAGTACTTGAGCTAAATACGACTTACGGACAATTCTACTTTCGAACGGACTTCTGTAACCTAACTCGTTTTTAAGTAGGGGAGTGTCTGTCCAACACTTTAGCTGGATAATGATTACGCTACTTTTTTACTCATAAGAACACTGCATAGAAGATACTAATACTTATTCTAAAATGAGAGTTCTAGCACAAAACATATCCAGCATGAGTTTTCCCTTCCAAAGGAGTACACATTATCAAATTCAGTCATGACTGATAAAATATGATAAATTGAAGAGCTTTTGTTTGAACTTAAAGCATACTAGACAAAAAAAAATTATCCTAAGTAAAGGATGACTCCTAATAATGCTATGATGATTCCATAATAATTTCTAACTGAATAAAAACATACACTGAATTCAATTCCCTTCCTATTAAGGACTTGTAAGCTAGCACAGCCAAAATTGCTCTCAATTAGCAATCTATATTAGCCTTAAATTACTTAAAAACTTGTAGAAATTGATTATAAACTTACCACAAATTAAGTGAAGTGGGTGCCAAAACACTGTCTAGTAAGAAAGGTGACTCAACCATCTATGCCTTTAAATTTCTTATTAATCATCCATACAATAAGAAAACTCAAGTATTCTTACATAATACTGTAAAGATCAAACAGAACCTTCTTCCCCCAGTGATTTTAACGTTGAAGTAAGAATAATGTAACTTCACTTCGAGGTATCTTATTTACATAATGCAGGTTCATTGACGAGAAATAACCGGTTTTATCACTCGTTATATAAGCAATGTAAAATTTTTTTTTTTACATGCACTTATTAATGACATCAATTCGTGTTTATAAGTAGATCTTTCACGGTGAACGAAATAACGTTCAAAAAATTAAGCCTTTCATACGCCCCGAAGGTGCCGTTAGCGAGTGAGTTACTGAAACTTGGCTCGCTCTGTAAATCACTGAGGGGTAGTTCACGTGATCTACAGTTTAAAATGAAGAGGAGTTCTACTTTAGTAAAACTACCTTCACATACATTACTAATGCCTTTATTTTATATGTATTAATTTTCTACAAAGATGATTTTTATTTTACCAGCTTTTGTATATCACAATACAAAGTAAAATATAAAAAAAAATTGCAAAATGGAGACCATGTAATAAGACTCCCTATATCTAAAAGAATGATAATAATAATTATGGATAACAAATCTAATTTACAGTACAATATAATATTGCAGTGGAAACGTAAAATATAAGAATCTGAAAAAGAAAGGATTCAGTAAATATCTGCTTTTTAGGTTAAGTTTAGATGAGATTAGATAAGGTTAGGAAATCAAACTGGTAAACAGGTGTAATATATTACCAAGAGGAAAATGTAATAAAAAAAAATTTAAATAAAGTACAAAGAAGTATCAAAGGAATAGAATTAGACAGTGATTTGGAAGGGATGACAATACTATTATTGTGACAGGATATTTAAGAAATATATGAGAGAAAGGAGATATCACAGATATTGAAAAGATATGACAGCCAAAACCAATACAAAATAAACATTATCTAAACTCTATCTAAAAACCAGCACAGATGTGAGCAGAATTTACATTAATTCAATAACTGCAATCGAAAATGACAAGGATATTAATTAGAATCACTAATGCCCATTAAGAACTGTTTTTTTTTCCAAGAATGAGCCTCGCACCCGTTTCCTTGATATGGCATTCTAGAAGGAGCGCGGCACACGGGCGCAGGTAGGTCACGACGGCGCTACCGATCCGGCACTACAACACGGACGAGAGAGAGACCGGGACAGAACTTACGAATACACAGATGCCACACACTCTACCGCGCCCAACACCAACCAACATATCGATGTTTATGGTGACGACGATGCATCCGGCTCGTGTCCGTGCATGTGTACTTCGCGCGCTTAGTACGGCCGGCGGTCTGGTGGGCCGTAACTGCGGCAATAAGGAAGGGGGGCATGACGTTAGTTCTTTAACTTTGCATCCACACACGTTGCATGACAGAGACCACATTACATCAATACCAAGCAATAAATTAACGATAATAGTGAAACAGTAATAATAATAACCTTAAAAAACAGCAAGACACACTAAAAAATAAAACCTAAGGTTGTTTATATGTTGTAAATTATTATCAAGGTTAGAAAATACTGCAATCTATGCAATTATAACTAGCAAATCAACTTACATGACACAATTCGAGTAAGCCTTACCTTCTAAGTGAGGGTGGTGGAGGAGGATATCTGAAAAGAATAACATCTCTCAAAACCTTCCTTTCTCAAAACCATTTCCCCCTCAGTCTATAACACTGTAGGTTTAAAAGCCTCTTAATAATACATAAAATGAATTCAGAGTCCAGTGTACCATAAGGAACACAATTAGGCTCATCATTAATCATATAAAAACATTATAATAAAAAGGAAACATCCCACAACTAACCGAGGAGGAGGAGAGCGTCTACCATAACGAATATAGTCAGGGTGTGGGGGAGGTAATGGAGGAAGGCGCCTTTCGTACAGGTCGTCCAACATAGGGGGAGGTGGTGGAGGGTGTTCGCTGTAACGACGTTCATAGAGCCTATCATCGAAGTAACGATCAAACCGATCATAGCTCTCATATTCGTCCTGTTTGGAACAGAAGACTTTCAGGTTACATAAAACTCTTATCAACTTTCCTATAATCTAGTATATTTTTTAAAACAAAAGAGTCTAACAAGCTCATGGTCTATTCCACTGACTTCTCTTCTTAAAGAGATTAGCCAGGTATAATTAAAATTCAATTCTTCTGCTTCTCGTTTCAAAGATATTAGCAATGTAGAATTCAAGACTATAATTTTCCTAGCTCTCCAGAGGTAAACGCACAGAAAGATATTGAGAAATGAAATATAAAATGAAAGACTTACTCTAATTAGCAATGTAAATCTCAAATACAGTATAATTACTAATTTTCATAGGCAAACACAGAAAGATAATAAAAAATGCAAATGTAAGATTGAAGCCTTACTCTAATTCTAATCATTCGTTCTCTTGCATAGCTTGGCGGGGGTGGAGGAGGATAGGGGTCGTAGCGACTGCTGAAGCTCCTCCCGCTGCTTCTTTCACGGTCCGGGTAACGTGAACTCAAGCGGCCATCCCTTGGGCATTCCTTAGACCAATGGCCACCTGAGCCACATCTATAGCACATGTCAGGATTACCCATTCCAGCCTGCTGCCTCACCCGCGAAGTAGACTCTTGCACCCGTAAACGGAAACCATGAAGTTCATAACCGTCCAATTCACGAATGGCTCTTTGAGCTCTGGCTTCGTCACTCATGTGCTTAGGAGAAAGAAAAAAAAAAATTTACATGTCATTTCATGAAGTATCCAATGATCAATCAAACTGGGGAAAAAAGACAGCAATAAATCTTTCCTTTAAAAGAATGAGATCAAATCCGAGATTATTTCCCAAAATTTCATGCATTACAGTTTAAAAAAAAAAGCTTTGGTAACCATAATGGGCTAAACTCACACATCATATTCTGAAGGTATATCATCACGTATAATTAAAAACATACAACAGTTCAGAAATGCAAAGCACTTAGAATGATACATACAATACTAAATATACATTACATAAAATGGCAAGATCATGTGAAGTAGAGATTAGGCAAAAATACAGTGCCTCTAATGGCAGTCCAATTTTTTTTTTTTTTTTTTTTTATAAATGTACAACTTTCATAGGAAACATTTTCCTAGTCTATAACTCTTAGTTTACTAGAAATTCGGATCTTGTAAGGATTAGTAACTCCTGGGTGCTCAAGAGTTATTCACAGTTTCAATGTAAGTCACCTAACCTAATCTAACAATCTATAGGGTTAATTAACTTTACAAGGGATTTTAAGGGTTTCCCATGTTTACAAGATCCGGAAATTCTTACAAAAATATTGTCTTACCACAAATGCATAATTTGTCAGAATATCAGCTTCCACCACTTCACCATATGTCTCAAAGAGACCCCTTAGTTCTTCTAATTTTGTGTCCTTGTGAATATTTCCAACAAAAATTTTGGTCTTCTGGTTTCCACCTTTTCTAGCACCAGTGGAGGCTTCAACTACCATAGCCTGGAAAATATATAGAATAAATATATCAAGAAAGTTTAAGCAAAGATATGTACAATTTTTTTTGTTGTCATGTATACATAAATTCAGAGAAGCAAAAAGAAGTAATAGTTGCAGTTTTACATGTCACTATTAATCTCCAATATGGGGGTGGGCACAGACTGGTTGGAGCTGAGGAATTAAAAAGGATGGACGCCCTTCCTAGAGCCTAGTGGTGGATGTGTACTTGGGTTTGTCACGTCCCAAGTCATGTGTTCTAACCGCAGTGTTTTGGTGGTCCCTCGGGGAAGCACAAAATTACCAGACACGATTTCCATGGAGAAGTGACTATAAAATTTTAATACAGCTGTTCATAAATATCAGATATGCAGTCAAATAGCCATCATCAAATCTTCTGGTTTCTCCAGACAGGGGTTGCAACACCAGATCAATCATCTCCATATCACCCCATGCCCTGCATCCTCCTCTGTCACACCACACCCTCATGTCCTCCCTCACCTTATCTACATCCAGTCAAATATGAGGTTTTATGAGGAAAATGATCCTGAGAAAATGCCCACAAAATCGCCATCAAACTTACTTTCCCAAAGAGAGAGTGACCGTTGAGGGCTTGAATAGCTGCTCGCCCCTCGTCTTCTTTTTCCATGTGAACGAATCCATAATTCTTGACTACATCTGCTTCTACTACAGTGCCATGTTGCTCAAATAATTCACGTAAATCTGAGCCTGAAACACGGTCACTCAAATTGCCCACAAATATTTTAAAAGTATTTCCTCTCACTGGCATTTTTTCACTCTGGAAAGAAGGTGAAATGTCATTCATTAGCATAGAGAAAAATTCAATATCATAATATTCTCCTCTAGCTAATTCCAAAAACAGTAAAAAGCAAAGTTTCAAGGGATAAGAATTGTGTAATTTGTAAAGCATGTGTAAGAAACAATTTTCACAAAAATAATGACGTACACAAACCACAATAAACTACATACTGCACCTCCATTGAAAATACCATAATTGGCCTTATAAAGGGGGTGGCTGAAACAAAGCAAAAAATGGGACTCTTTGGAAAGTAAATAAGGAGGGGATTCCCAGTCACATCACCCCACCCCATTTATTATCTTTAATGACACACAGAGGACCATTGAGGAAGATAGCACAAGTGTAATAAAGAACACTGTTTTATAACACCTTTGCTTAGACATACCCAGAGTGATGAAAGTATAAATGTTTAAGGTTTATGGAAACTACAAAACTCTTCCTAACCTTACCTAGTGGAGGTATCATGTGCAACCACATTGATGAAATTTACCAAAAACATCACTTATTCATAATCATGGCATCTAGACAGTAGTATCCATACTGTGTTTTCCCTTGAAAAATACAAATTTTTCAAGCAAGTTTGCACTATTACGCCATTTTAGGTAGAAGAAATTTGAAAAATCTTTTCTCCAAGTCTCCTGCCAGAAATGAGTGACCAAAACCACTAAGAAGTCACTAATACTTCAAACAGAACTAAAACATTAGGATTGTTTACTGATAATAACCCAAGGGTGCTCTGGGCTTATTCATATTTGCAGGGCGAGTCACCTAGCCTAATCTAATCAAACCTAAACTGGACTTTACATGGGTTTCTGGGGGTAAGTCGTGATTACAAAATCCGAACATTCTTGATTACATGTCATGATACCTTTTATTTGTGACATCCAAGCATAAAGTAAGCTGCATTAATGCAGATAATCCGTATATTAGGTTAGGCATTCACCTAAGCTAACCTGACAATTAACGGGTATATTTAATGCACCATGGGTCGATATCGTTACCTGACCTGAATGATAATGAACGTTCATATTAAATATCCTCAATCATGAGTAATATGAAAATAAAACTCAACACCTGAAATTTATATAATTTCAGATGCACTTAGTACCATGCCAACATCTCAAACCCATTAACTAATGATAATGAACGTTCATATTAAATAGCCTTATTCATGAGTTTGAGATAATCCTATTAAAACTATCAACACCTGAAATGTATAATTTCAGATGCACTTAGTACCATTTAAACATCTCAAACCCATTGAAAAGTGATGAATGGGATTATCGCTGAGACCCGTTATGGACATGGTGTGGGAAAGAGGTCCCAGCGAGATTCTAGAGCAGCATTCCATTGGGTTTTGATTTTAGCTTATGAAGAGGATAGGTCTCTGGCCAAGAAGTTTGGGAGTTGCACCTAGGCCCAATGAGGATGCAGAGGTATCAGCCAAAGGAGAATTTGGCAAAATGATGACAGTTTCATCCTAAATATCGGGAACTTTTTTTGTTTGTTTGCACTTTCAATAATTTTATTCAATGATGTCTAGTATTCTTCAGAACTGGGTTATGATACTGAAAACTAAGGGGTATTGGGGAAGGGCTTAGCATACTGTCGGCTCAAAATAGCTCCAGTGAGATTCACCAATATTGGTTATGTTCATCGAATGTTAACCACTAAGGCAGGATAATTTAGATATTGGTACAAACACATACAATGGCTGCAATCCTCTTAGTATGAGAGCTGGCCGAGTCAACGCAAACAAAATATACCTCACTCCTCTTAGCGCCTTGGGGATAAAGGATTACCACAATTTTTCCCCAACCAGCTTGGGTCATCCACGGGGTAAGTGGTCAAGGATATTGGAATGATTTGTAACTTGTCTGGAAATTGCTGACCACATCTTACCCTGATTTTAATGATTAAAAAAAATAATAATAGTCTTACAGGAAGAGGATTATGTAATGAAAACTAATAATGATGATACTAGCGATACAAAAAAATACAATGTTGAACTCACACCACATACAAATGATCTTGGAAGCATTTATGAGAGATTTATGATGGGTTATTAGTTTTGAGATAATGGTAATATATCTAAGATTTTTTTTTTATTAAATGTTTTGACGTTTGGGAATTACCAACTGTCAAATCAAAATAGAAAAATATATCGACTGCTGACTAAATTCCTCCAGAACTTATTCTACAAACTAGAAACAAATTCCCTAGTTCTTAACCTGCACTATCAACCTTTAAATAACATTATTTGACTGAAAAAAATATACCAAGTCCTGTGTGCATTGGTCCTAGCAATGGCGAAATCGCAAATCCACAATATAAAAATTTTCTATATTTATTTGCAATTTTAAATCAAATTAATACCAATAAAGTCCAGTGTAACAAAATGACATACCACTTGAACATTACTTAACACAAATACTAACTTAGGTTATCACTTACAACCTTTTATTTCACTCTGAATAGCAAAACTGTCCAAACTTCTCTACAAATATGGCCGAAAATTGTGATGGGTGACGCCGGCGCATGCGCAATAAAAACGAGATAAATAAACAATTGAATAAATAATTAATTAATTAATAATTAACAATGACCATTCTCACTGAAACAATTAAGAATATTCATCAGTAAATTATATTTATATCATCAATTCTGATAAAGTTTATTAATAAACTATATTAACGTTGTCAATTCTTCACTAGCATAAATATTTCAAAATTAATTTTCAATATAGTAATAAAAATGAGAAAATTAATATATAAATCGTTTATTAATAACCATAATTACGAAACAAACTGCCAATTAATGAATTATAAATTATTCTTAAAATATTAACAGCAGAATTTGCTTATATCCTATAAAATATTAACAAGAAGAAGAATTTGTTTAGGATATCACATGTACATCCGCTTTATGTCAACACAAGAGCTTGTATACTCGTAATTCCCCGTCTGCTGGTATATCTGGCTCTTATGGGGATATTTCTATGTTTTACTGAGAGGTTTAGACAGTGATATATATACCAATGATTTTGGGTGTAATTTTACCAGACATCAGTTGGGGTATGTGTGGATCGTGGTTAATATGAGATTCTTGACTGCCACCCCCCGTGTAAGGGGGAAATGAGGCCATGTATATTTGTATTAATTATATTGAAAGGTTCAATGTTTTGCTGATCATATTCTACTCTGTCACTGTCAATCCCCATTTTGGGGTGGACAGACAGATTGGAGCAGGGGAATTCAGACTGGATGCCCTTTCATGGCTCCATAGATTATTCCAGATCTCTTTTTGTTGTATTTCGGTGTTTCAAAGACAAAGAAGCTTCCATTGATATTGTAGAATTTGTTCTCATTACCATACCTTATTGGGCATTAATATAGAGCATGTGCTGATAATTCAAATCTTTCATATTATGCCTATTTTTTCAGTACAAGTTTATTTCTCTAGTAGGAAATAGGTAAATATCAAAATAATGTAAAGAAGACGAGGACTGCTGTAGCGTAGCAGTAAAATGCTTGACTCTGGAGGTGACCCACATATGACCCCACGGCTGGATGATAGGAAGGGCATCCAGCCCTAATTTCCCAGCTACACACCTCTGTGCTCACACAAATGGGAACTTATTCAGTATTAAGACAAAACGTAAAAAAAGACAAAAGGAGACAATTACTTAACTCCACCGATTTTTATTTTGAAAGCAGAGGAACTTTACCTCTTCCCTGGGGTTCCCCTCTCCCTCCAGCATGGACTTCAGAACCATCCCAGCCAGAGAAATCTGTTCAATAGTTAGAGGAAACTGAACTGGCTCCAGCAACAAAATTGGGTTTGGGAGCTTAGCCCTCCTGTTAAGTTTGTTTTCTCAACAGTAGAAAAGTTTTCATAGCTAAAAGTCAACTATTTAATTAGTTCTTAATTTTTTACTCAGATTTTTCATACGTAAAGCTTGTGTTTTGGTGAGAAGCAAACCATTTACACCTGCTTGCACATACTTGATGTCAAACACATTGTTCAATAGGGTATGAATATATATTCTGAATACCTGCTCCTTCTCTATAGGGTCCTTACACCCTCCCCTAGAGTGTTGCTTTATCTTTGATGAATCTTATCTTCTTGACCAAGTTGGCTTCTAATACCCTTACCTCAACCCAATACAACCATCAGGCTGTAGCATCATACGGTTTAATTCTTGCTTTGTTATCTATCTACTATTCTGTATTGAAACTAGCCTCTTCCTTAGTCTAAGCTACTTCTTCATGCAAAACCTCACTCTGACATCTTTAAGTTTTTAATTTTAATATAATAACTATTTATTGTAATTGGTTTTAATGAAAATCTTATTGGGGAAAAATATAATCCTTACTCGTATTCCGTGTCGAAAGAACCGACTAAGAAGGATAAGGGCTAATAATCCTGTCCTCCTTGATGTTTCTAGCCACAGAATAGCTTACAGAAAGGGAAGACATGGACATGGTATAATGAATCTGTACTGCCTTGCCTTTTAGTTCAATTGCTGCCACCATACTGGTATCATGTTATGAAAAAATTCATCATGTGATCATTATAACTTTACCCGCTAAAATACTATCATTTTTGCAGGTGTTTACAAAATTCTGTAGCCACAATGGATCTTACTAAAGATATGTGCTTTACTTATAAAGTGAGTGAAGAGAATGAAAAGATGTATCAAGAATTATGCAAAGACCTCCTGAAAAGTCAGAGTGTGTTCCAGTATAAACTTTCAAAAGCTGAACAGTTAAAGTCTCCAGTATCCTCTAAGGAGGCAGAAACTACAGGAACCAATAATCAAAGAACGAAACAATCAAGATCTCCATTATTCTCTCGTGAGCAACATGCAACAACAGCTATTAATGAAATACAGTTTGAAAGTGATGATGATAACATCATGCTAGACAAGTGTCTTAAGGCAAGAAATGATAAACCACAACCTGCAAGATCTATGATAGATAAAAATGCCAAAGTCACGCGGAATAAAAGAAAATTATCTAGTGATGACGAAAGTCGTAACAGATACAAATCAGGCGATTCAATGACTGAAAACGTCCTGTCAGGTGACTCTAATAATGGAAACTTTAGACTGAAATCTATACAAAAGAATTTCATATCATCGCTCAACAGTTTAAGTACATCGGATGTAAAAATGCCTAAATTTTTCGATCCTAGCATTGTATGCAAGAGTGCTGCTGATGAATTGCTAATTGTTAATGATGATATGCTTGTTCAGGGCTGTAAGAAATGTGAAAAACTAGATGACCATACTGCATCTCTGCTGGGAAGTCTTATTATTTTGCCTAAGGTACCCTTTTATTCCAAATTAACTTATTTTATATGTAAAGTTTTCAGTTTTGCAATGTATTAGTATCTGATCATATAAAAACTTTACTTAATTTTCATGTCTGTATTATGAATCTATCCATACCTGAGATAGATATATTTTTTAATACTGTACATTGGGGCCCAGTGGTTGCGAATGGGGATGGTAATATACCATCCTCAAATATATAATAGCTGGGGATTGTATTAGCTTTCATTGTCTCTTGTCATTACCAAGTAAATTGGGAAATTAATTGGGGGATCATGATTTCCTATAGATCTACCTGATTATTCAGTCACTTCTTGGAGATCACTGGGTCCACTTGACTGGAGAGAGCACTTGGGCCCAGCTATACTGAAGGTATAGTCGGGCTCTGTACTGTCACTGTCCCCTGCCTCAGCCATTCATTAGAGACCTTTAACTTTTATACAGTACAGTATTTACTAATCCTTCATATTCATCCAGATATGCCACTTACCCAGTAAGCTCCCACCATCCTCCTGTGAGGCACTCTGTGATTACATACAATGTCACCCCAAAACTGCCATCAATACCACGTTTGTACCATTTTTGAGGCATTGTCCATTGATCCAGGAGCAGCACAGAGATCTTCTTGTGCAAGTAACAGAGAACTGTGCATCACCTGTGCATGCTGAGCTCTTACGGTATATGTACATTTCAAAAAGTTTGTCCTCTATATTTTAACTATATCTTCATGTCATTTTTTCTTTGTTTAATTTTGTGCAAAGAGCAGCAGTTATCAAAGAGAGTTTTCTGAGATGATTATTTTACATTATATAAGAAATATAGGCCTCCTTTATGTATTGGCTTCATCAAAAGCTGCTCACCTAATTTCAGTTTGTTATGAGCCTCTTGAAGTAACTATCCAAATACAGTACCTACACTTGTATCTTTAAATTTATTTGCAGTCAATTAAACTTAAAAGTTAAGAATTCAGAAGTCACATTATTTTACTTCACTAGTACTCGGTAAGACCAAGGGTAAAGCTTTGCTAAGAGTTCTACAAAATGTGGTTGAGTGGGGAGTGTAATAATGCCTCTTGTGAGTATCGGCAGTGACTGGAGCTATAATAAACATGGAAAGGCTCTTGCACTGGAGAAAAGGCTGCTTACGAATATGTACTTTCAGGGTTTTTTCTAATGATCCAACAAGTCATATATGTTTTACAACTTCACGACAGTGGGAGAGTAGAGACCTTACATTAGAGTATTAGTGCAGTCTAGCGCATTGCCTTATTCCCAAGTTAACATAATATTGTTTTTTTTTTAGTGCACTGTCATCTAGAGAGATTGTATGTGATGTTGATCTCCAAATCTTCCAGAACTTATGTCTGAAGGTTGACTGCAAATTGGAAAAAACTCACTACGATATCCTCTCGTTTCTAGGCTCTGCACTGAAAACGCACAACTCTTCCGTGAAATTTGGGCAGTGTCTTTTATTCACTGTTAAGCAATTTGGGCAATATTTTACAGATCTGAAGGCATTACAGGGTATTGTGGATGGGCACAGCTCAGGTATGAAGAAGGCCATTGAAATACAGTTGAGAAAAATTCTTGCAAAGAGATAGCTTTCACTATACAGTAATTTGTTGGCTACGATTGTATGTTTGGCCGTTTTGTTTCCTCGCGGATTTAAAATTGCCATCAGAACCGAGTTTAGATATGAACAAATCACTAAGAGTCTAAATCTTTAGAATATTAAATGAGTATACAGTATCTATATTTTATATAAAATGTCTGAGACTAGTTGTGCCTGACAGTATCCTAGAATGAGTTATATAATAAAAATAAATTACAATAAATTATTTTTTAACCTTTAATAAAAAAAAACCTATTTCCTATTGTTGTATCTATAATCTTGATTGTGAAGTGAAAGCATTCTACTCATATGCCCTGTGAAGTATTTTTTCATAATTAATTTAAGGTGTACTACTACTACTCACTCAACTTTGTACTTTCCTATACCATCAGTTAATATTAAAAATGGAATACTGAATCTGGAAGTGTTAAAGTAGCTAAACTACTGAGGATTCCTGTTTATACCCCCAGCTCCAACCTATCTGTGCCCACCCCCATTCTAATGGGGATAAATAGTGACATACAACAGCACACACCAACAACATAAACAACTGGGGATTAATGCTGAAACCGGAAAAATTACATTTCATTCAAGAAAAGTTGGAAATGAATTTAACAACTACCATTACTTTAAGAAACGTAAGTCAAACTTATGTAACCACCTTACATTTTGCTAACCAAGAACAATACATTCAATAGTATGAAAATCTAAATTTACAATACATTACTACAACCAAGAATTACTATAACAAGAGTATTACAGAAGATCCCCCTGAGGGGGGGCCAGAATACCTCCTCCATCTTCCCCTGTAGATAAAAGTTGACTAAATGGGAGTACCAAGGGGTTTCGGAGTCCTACTCCCACGAAAAAAGGGGTTTGCTTTGACACAGTCACTCCACTTGTAAAGAGGATTTTGGCTTTTGTATATAGTATATGTATAGATTATGGAAAGTGATACTTTTCTTGCTACACTGATCCAATATACAGCAGCGTTGTGACACTAAATCTAATGTAAAATCACTTACTGAAAAAATTAGTGATCCAGTAAAAAATCCCTAAGTAAAAATCAACCAGGAAAATGAAATATTCCACAAGAGCATCAATTAAATAAATTTATACAAATGACAGATGTATACTTAGTCAATAAGAAAGAATATTAACAACAGACATGTCTAAAATAGTACGCTAAGATCGTATATATATATATATATATAAAACGATGTCAAGGCCAAGATGGCTTCTCGCCCTCTGCCAACTCGCGGCCAAAAAGTGCTGACTTATCCCTGAAAAGAATAAAATAGTATGGTTAAGAAAACAAGTCTTAAATATATTCATCAACTACAATGCACAAGAACTGAAGCTGAGGAACTTTTCTCCTAGTAGTCAATTTTTAAAACATTGTCATATTCTAATCAAAGGACAACACTTCAACCTCAATTTACTGAAGTAATTTTTAAAATACAGTATATATAAACATAACATTAGCCACTATAAATTTCCCTGCAATCTCTTTAGCACATTATGTACATTACTGCATACCTGAACATAGTCATCCTTTCAGTCTCTGTGCGATCCAAAAGAGCACCAAATGCATAACCAATCAGTGGGATAGACAGCAACTTGATGAAGTTGGGAGGGAGCTTAAAGTGTGCAAAGTAAGACATCCTGAAACTGGGAAAAGATATAAAAACTTACAACAAGCTAAAAATTTTCTAAAGAACAGTTACAACAAATCTAATATTACACATCCACCTCAGCATATCAGATGAGCATCCTTTCACTGATTTTTTTGAAATGATTAGGAATATCTATCATATTTAATGGCATTATTTAGCTTTATATTAAATATATGAAACAACTTACAGTACACTGCTGAAGTATATACCAGAACTTGCTGGATGTAGTAAAGCCTCTCTACTGCAGTATATAATTACAGAAGGTATTCAAAATACATCCAGAATTGATTCTTATGTCTGAGGCAACTAAAAAGAATTAGGGGGTTGACATTCTTTCCCTCACTGGAATTATTTATTTCCCTAAAACAAGCAGATGAGAACTAATATAGACCTATAGTCTTGGTGTTCCTGTTATGGTGTTCTAACTACATATTGTATAGGAAAAAGAATCACGTATCTGATTCACTTGAAAAAACGACAGCTTTAGAATACTAAACACAATAAAACATACGTATATGGTTTGTAGTACTTCTTAATGAAACCAGAGTATTATGATACAATAATACAAAAGTGTATACCAAAATAAACCAAACATATAATACCAGTGTTCCGTGAATGTTATCGAATCTGAATATGTTGCCGCACATCTGCTTCAAAAAATGCCCCTAGTCCCACACAACATTTTACAGGAAGAACTTAGCCAATTGCATAGACAATGTCATTTGTAAAAAATAGTTTCCAACTTCCCATGCTTAAAAGCATGTATCACATGACTACATTAGCCCCATATGGAATATTCAACCCTGGGCCCTGATATTCACCAGCATAAAGGATGCCTAAAAGAAAATGGTTCCTGTTTTTTGACTCTAAATTACTTGGCACTTTTGCTCTTCACATCCATAACCACTAAGCAGTCATTATGCGGAAAAGTAAATACAGTATCTGGTTTTAATAAAGAAATATTTTAATACTGATAATTTTCACGTTTGTGTAAAATTATATGACTATTTAATCCACCTCAACCCCATCCCAACCACAAACAACTTTTTGAGAAATGACGGTAATTTAACAGTTTAATATCGCACACTATTCCTAGTCAACATAGATGGTTAGGTTAGGATAAGAATTGTTACGATAGTATTCCATTCATAACCTAACCTAACCTAACCATCTATGTTGGCTAGGAATAGTGTGCGATATTAAACTGTTAAATTACCGTGATGATTTTAAGTCCCGACTAACTGTACATGTGAAAGAATTAGGTAAATGAAAAAAAAAAAAAAAAACCCTGGTCATCTCCATGTAAATAAAACGCTATATCCCCCTATGGTAAAAATTTCCCTAAATTTACCAATTTAACGTAACTAGTAGCCCGTATCTTTACGATGTATGCATAATGATAGTAATCACATCCCAAAATACCAATATATGTGCAAATCCATTCTTACCCAAAATTTCCGAACGAATTTCACGATGGGGTTAACTACCCTAACAACTTTTCTATACCAATTTAGCCCTCTGTTCGACCTTCCACTTATGTGTGTTCCAAAGATCAGCTCCAATGGCAATAGCTGTAAACAGAGGGAAAAATATGGTCACTTTATTTCTTTTTAATAGCTTAAATAGCGATGGTTTTGAAGCTGGTGGTGGCATCACGAATACGGATCTACTTACACAATCCCCCAACAGACGACGGTCAATATGGCGATTGCTGGGGAACGTCACAGAAAACGGAGTTAGCTTTTTATTTATTATTGTATCTTATGGGTTAGGCCTTTGTTACACCTCACCATTTTATTAGACTTAAATTATATGGTTAGTGATTACCTAATTGTGATTACCTAATTGTGTTTACGGGAAAGAGCCCAAAGCTCGTATCTTCCCGTCTCCTCATCGGTTCCATTTTAGACTTAGTGATACTTATCATACCTGTCCTTAAAACTATGCATTGAGATAGCATTAACTACCTCCTCGCTTAGCCAATTCCAATTATCAACTACTCTTACACTGAAGAAGTATTTCCTTACATCCTGCAAAGAAGTTTTCTTACGAAGCTTCAAACTATTACATCTAGTTCTAGAGCCAGCCATATCAAAATATCGATCCCTATCCACTCCATCATAACCATGAAGGAATTTAAAGACTGTCACCATATCCCCCCTCACTCTTCTAGCTTTGAGTGATGGTAAGTCTAATTCCCTCAGCCTCTCATCATAACTGAGATTGCGTATTTCTGGCACCAGTTTCGTGGCATGTCTTTGAACTTTTTCAAGCTTAGCTATGTGCTTTTTCAAGTGCAGATTCCAAAAGGGGGCTGCATATTCGAGTTTTGGCCTCACATAGCTTACATAAATATTTCTGAACATTTCCTTGTCCATGTGCCTGAAGGCTACCCTTACATTTGATAAGAATGCATATGCTGCCCTTACTATGCCATTTATATGTATTTCTGGAGACAAATTTGCCAGTATGTTTACTCCTAGATCTCTCTCATTTTCTGTCTCTTGAAGTTGTACTCCAGCCACCGAGTAGTCAAGCTTGGGCCTTCTTGCACTTGTACCCATTCTCATTACCTTACATTTTGAAGTATTGAATTTCATTAGCCACTTTTCTGACCACTCATGCAGATTCTTTAGATCCTCCTGAAGTTCTCTACCATTGTTCTCGTTTTTTACTTTCTTCACAATCTTTGCATCATCTGCAAACATATTCATGAATGAATTTACAGACTCTGGTAGGTCATTTACATATACAAGGAACAAAAGTGGCCCTAAAACTGAACCCTGTGGAACTCCACTACTAACTCTTCTCCATTCAGACACTGAGTGTCTTACTCTAACCCTCTGTTCCCTTCCTTCTAAGTAAGTTTTTATCCATTCCAAAACATTTCCACCTATTCTAGCCATTGATTGCAGCTTCCTAATAAGTCTCCCATGTGGAACAGTGTCAAACGCTTTCTGGAAGTCTAGGAATATGCAATCTGCCCAGCCCTCTCTTTCCTCTAAGATTTGGCTTACCTCATCATAAAATTCTAATAAGTTTGTTACTGTTGATCTACCTTCTCTGAAGCCATGTTGCCTCACTGACAAAAAGTTGAAGGATTCCAAGTGAAGAGAGATATGTTTCCTTAGTAGTTTCTCCATAAGTTTGCAAACTATGCTGGTCAAGGAAACTGGTCTATAGTTCAGAGCCGTATCCCTCCTTCCCTTTTTGAAGATAGGTATCACATTTGCTTGTTTCCAGCATCTTGGAATCTCCCCCGACTCCAGTGACTCCTTAAATATGATACTTAGTGCCACTGATATTGTGTTTGCGCATTTTTTAAGCACATGAGGGGATATGTCAGCAGGACCTGTAGCTTTATGAACATCTAAATCCATCAGCGCTTTGCATACCTCTGTGGCTGTAAGGTTGATGTTCTCTAATACCGGCCCTTGTATGTATATATATATATATAAATATATATATATATATATATATATATATATATATATATATATATATATATATATATATATATATATATATATAGAGAGAGAGAGAGAGAGAGAGAGAGAGAGAGAGAGAGAGAGAGAGAGAGAGAGAGAGAGATTAGCGTTCTTAGTCTTGACCAAATTATGCATACCTTGGAAATAGGAAATAACTAAGGAAATTTTTTTAATTCAAAGCAACATATCCGTCTAAGCGAGATGGTTTATGGAATGTGCATTTTGCCACATTCAAGAATCAGATAAGGTAACAAAAATGTTCTCTGTTGATCATAATTTTCTCAATATGTGCATCAAAGAAGTATGAAGAAACATTATTATTATTATTATTATTATTATTATTATTATTATTATTACATTTTTAATCTCGATTTTAATATTCTCCGACATCTGCATATTTTTTTGTTCATTGCTCTTACCCTCGTTCTGACCTCAAATGCCATTTAAACATGAGTGATATCAAGTAATTTCTCTCTCTCTCTCTCTCTCTCTCTCTCTCTCTCTCTCTCTCTCTCTCTCTCTCTCTCTCTCTCTCTCTCTCTCTCTCTTTTACCATAACTCGCTCTTAAAATTCTCTTTGACCTCAAACTGAAACTTTTGTTCAAGTGTTGCTAAGTATTTCTTTCCCTTATTTGAGAGGAGTGTGACAGTTAATTTTCACTGACTCCAGTTGCGTGTTTGTAATTATCTACTTGTGCTTACGGAAAAGTCCAGGCTACTAATTCCCCGTCTCCTGGTAGGTTCCATTTTTGTACTCAGTGATACTTATTATACTTGTCCTTAAAACTAGTGATTGAGTTAGCATTAACTACCTCTTCGCTCACCGAATTCCAATTGTCAACAACTCTTACACTAAAAGAAAAGTACTTCCTGCGATGAAGTTTTCTCACGAAGCTTCAGAGTATGATCTCTAGTTCTAGTACCAGCCATATCAAATTATCGATCCCTATCCACTCTGTCATAACCATGAATGACTTTAAAAACCGTCAACTTATCCTCCTCATTCTTCGAGCTATGAGTGATGGTAAGTCTAATTCCCTCGGCCTCTCATCATAACTGAGATTGCGTATTTCTGGCACTAGTTTCGTGACATTTATTTGAACTTTTTCAAGTATCGAATTTCATTAGCCACTTCTCTGACCACTCATGCAGACTATTTAGATCCTTCTGAGGTTCTCTATAATTGTTCTCGTTTCTTACTTTTTTCACAATCTTTGCATCATCTGCAAACATATTCATGAATGAATTTACAGACACTGGCAGGTCATTTACATATACAAAAGAACAAAATTTGCCCCAAAACTGAACCCTGTAGAATTCCACTACTGACCTTTCTTCATGCATACACTGTGAGTCTTACTCTAAACATCTGTTCCCTTCCTTCTAAGTAATGCCTTCTGGAAGTCTAGGAATAAGCAATCCGCCCAGTCCTCTCTCTCCTGTAAGATCCAGTTTACCTCATCATAAAATACTAATAAGTTTGTTACTGTTGATCTCCCTTCTATGAAGCCTTGTTGTCTCACTGACAACAGTCAGTACCTTCTCCGTAACTTGCAAACTATGCTGGTCAAGGATGCAGGCCTATAGTTTAGATTTGTATCTCTCCTACCCTTTTTGAAGATAGGCAACCTGTTCGCATCTTGGAATCTCCCCAGATTCTATCGACTTTTCAAAAATTATTCATAGTGCAGCCGATATTGATTTAGCGCAATTTTTAAGTACAAAAGGGGTATATCATCAGAACCTGTAGCTATCAACACTTTGCATACCTCTGTGATATATATATATATATATATATATATATATATATATATATATATATATATATATATATATATATATATATATATATATATATATATATATATATAGACACACACACACACACACGAGCTTTGGGCTCTTTCCCGTAAGCACAGTCAGTTAATCACTCACACACACACACACACACTACTAACTCTTCTCCATTCAGACACTGGGTGTCTTACTCTAACCCTCTGTTCTCTTCCTTACTTAGAAGGAAGGGAACAGAGGGTTAGAGTAAGACACTCAGTGTCTGAATGGAGAAGAGTTAGCAGTGGAGTTCCTCAGGGTTCAGTTTTAGGGCCACTTTTGTTCCTTGTATATGTAAATGACCTACCAGAGTCTGTAAATTCATTCATGAATATGTTTGCAGATGATGCAAAGATTGCGAAGAAAGCAAAAAACGAGAACAATGGTAGGGAACTCCAGGAAGATCTAAATAGTCTGCATGAGTGGTCAGAAAAGTGGCTAATGAAATTCAGTACTTTAAAGTGTAAGGTAATGAGAATGGGTACAAGTGCAAGAAGGCCCAAGCTTGACTACTCGGTGGCTAGAGTACAATTTCAAGAGACAGAAAATGAGAGAGATCTAGGAGTAAACATACTGGCAGATTTGTCTCCAAAAATACATATAAATGGCATAGTAAGGGCAGCATATGCATTCTTATCAAATGTAAGGGTAGCCTTCAGGCACATGGACAAGGAAATGTTCAGAAATATTTATGTAACCTATGTGAGGCCAAAACTCGAATATGCAGCCCCCTTTTGGAATCCGCACTTGAAAAAGCACATAGCTAAGCTTGAAAAAGTTCAAAGACATGCCACGAAACTGGTGCCAGAAATACGCAATCTCAGTTATGATGAGAGGCTGAGGGAATTAGACTTACCATCACTCGAAGCTAGAAGAGTGAGGGGGGTTATGGTGACAGTCTTTAAATTCCTTCATGGTTATGATAGAGTGGATAGGGATCGATATTTTGATATGGCAGGCTCTAGAACTAGAGGTCATAGTTTGAAGCTTGGTAAGAAAACTTCTTTGCAGGATGTAAGGAAATACTTTTTCAGCGTAAGAGTAGTTGATAATTGGAATTGGCTAAGCGAGGAGGTAGTTAATGCTATCTCAATGCATAGTTTTAAGGACAGTTATGATAAGTATCACTAAGTCTAAAATGGAACCGATGAGGAGACGGGAAGATACGAGCTTTGGGCTCTTTCCAGTAAACACAATTAGGTAATTACATATATATATATATATATATATATATATATATATATATATATATATATATATATATATATATATATATATATATATATATTTATTTATTTTCTCCACTGAATGACCTTGATGATAATTCTATTCCTAAAAAACAAAGAAGAAGAACGCACCAAATTCTCCACGTCAAAATTTAAAAGTCCGAAAACAAAAGTTCTACTATTTTAGTGATGTGCAACTAAATTTAGCATTTTTTGTGGTAAATATGGTCATCTACAGCTATTTTTTAACACTTTAATATAAGTGTGTATGTAAAATAAGCACTTATCCCGCGCGAACTCACTGAAATTGAATCTTTGTAATTTTACTTTTTTTGTGAGGTATTCCTTTACTTTATAGCGTTATGAAGTCCTCACCTGGGAGTTATGGCTAAACTTGGTTAGATATAAGATAAATAATTACTGTACTACTGAGTCTAAAAGTTGATAAACTTAGGGCAGTAAATTCAATTTGTCCCAACCCGACCCGTTGATAAACTTAGGGCAATAAATTCTATTTGTACCAACCCGACCCCCATCACTTGGTATTAATCATACCTCAACTCACCTACCCCAACAGGGAGCTTAACCCCCAGCCCCTCCGAATGCATGCCCATGGACTCGAACCCATGTTAGTCATCTCGTGATTAGGGCAGTCTACCAATGAGCTGTCACGGCCCTCACTTAAATGATGCGCCTCATCCTAATATAGTCTCACTGTACCATATGAGATTAGCTTACTCTCCCCTCAAACCAATAATAAATATCTGCCTCTGAAGAAGGCAAGGAATATTAATGAGTTGGACACAGAAGAAATCTAACTAAAACAATATGAATCTGTAAACGAATTGAATAGTATCATATGGAACTTAGATCTTTCTCACACAACTATCACGTCTGGCATTAGGCTCAAGGAAATAGTTTTGTGTCTATATAAGGGTCACCTTCACTAAGGTACCTATATTGTTGAGGACCTGGACTGTGAACCAAACCTAGAGGGAATCTTTCACATCACTACCATAATGATCTCAGCCAAGCAAAGAAAGGTGCTACCTTAGTATGTGATCTACCTCAATATTTGAAGTCTACTGCACCCTAGCTTAACCTGGTTAGGTTAGAATAGGCGAGGGAACAAATGACTTAAGACTGCATACTACAGTAGCACCCAAAGAGGATGCTGTATTATATATGCTCAAAGAAGGAGAAAGATTTGATTACACTATAGAATTTTATGGCTAGTTTGAGTACTTCAGACAATGATGATAATTACCATTTGCTGTTATTTGTACAAAAATAATTACTGTATATAAAAACAGTCGTTTGACTGTAGTCTAATTTTTCAAAAATCTCTTGTTTGAATCAATAAAGTCTCCAACTCATAATTTTTCAAAACACTTATTAATTGCAATGGGTACTAATAGTGATGATAAAGAACTAGGCGTATTTTGATTGACCTTAATATATAAGGATTTTAAATTTTATGAAATAAGAAGCTAACTTATTGAAAAGTCACTAAATGGAATGGTGTGCGACATAAGTAAAATATATACTGTACTGTATACTGGAACCCATCAGAGTGTTAGGAATCTTTTACAAGCATATTTTATGAGTGTCAAAATGTAGTGAAAAACTTACATGCTGTTGCATATAGTTTAAGTTTATAATTATTATCAATTTTATTATAGTGTTCGAATTCTGCACTGGAAAATATTAGTAAATGAAGTACATATTAGTGTTTATAATTATAAAACCATTACTTATTCCTCATTTTCAAATATTGTTTCAAAAATTGTTGATTCAAACAAGTGTTTTTCAATCAATTACAATCGCACAGCTGCTTTCTGTCAGCTATATAGATACATACATACATATACCTTGGCTGTTTCCCCCTTAAATTGGGGGGTATAACATTCATTATGCAATAAGAAGAGGAATGAGGAGTCTGCAAATGCTGATGTGAAGGCTGCAGAAATATGTCCAGATACTGTACTTTGAATGAACTCATTTTGGAGGGTGTGGATACTTTACCAAGCAGATTTTTAGTATGGGAGAATTTTTTTGATCACTATTAATTCCCATTATGGGTGTGGACACAGATATAGTGTGGCTAGGATATTTTGGCTGGATGTCCATCTCAACACCCTATGGTGGGCTCGATTGTGGGTCTGTCAGCTTCTGAGTCGAGTACTCTAACCAATAGGAAGGCATGTCTTAAAGAACCTTCAACTATAAGGATGGCCCAGTGAATACAATGTAGTGTATTGCACAGTCATTGCTGTCGTGTGATTTCTTCTACCTGTCATCTAGATGAAATTAAAATTCATTATTTTTCTCCACAGAAATAAATAAGACATGGATCACAAAACATTAGAAGGTGAAATCAAGACTAAAGAAACTGACACACTGATGAAGCCAATTACTTTGGCTTCTCCAAAGTATGTTCGACATCCTCTCCAGCAACTTAATAACCCTAATGTACCTTCGCCACAGTTACAGCTTTCTCTTACACCTTACAGGTAACAGTACAGTTTGAGATTATACAGCTATGTGTGATTTAATATTTTTTGTAAATTATGTAATTATATTGTGTGGATTACAAATTAATGGCACACTGTATAGAGATAAATTCACAATGTTATTCTTTTTCACATAGCTATACATATGCATAAATGGAATTAACCATAGCTACATCCTATGAAGAGTGTAAGCCAAACTGGAAATTATATTTTTCAGGTCTATCAAATGTAAAGTTATCCCAGAGGAGGTTGAAAGTCAAGAAAATATTAATCCAGTTTGTACAACAAATGAGAATTTTCATCTGGCCTCGGAACATAAGTACAGTATTATTATTTCTGTAGTGTTTGCAGTAATTTTGTTCTTTTTATTAAAATTGTTTGTTCAGTTTTAGCAAGTTTGTTTTTTACTATTCAAAGGTGGTTGAATTCATATACTGTAATTAAAATGTTCTTCAAAGTGCTATTAATATATTACAAAAATAATATAATGAGTATATAACTAATATAACATAGTTGATATACATTGTAGCTTTAAATATTGCTCTACAGATTTGTAATGCCAGCACCAGGGGTTGGGGATTATATTAAATTTGAATATAAAGACTGAATTATTTATTGTAGCCATTGATCCTGCAATGTACATTGTTAAAATTGTAGTAAGGTATTATGATATTACCTTGTTGCATGTAATAAAAAAATAAATTAATATTTGCAGATCTGTTGATGTTTACCATAATTCACCATCATCTAGCAGTGGATCGTCATTTGCATACCCTCACTTGATAGAATCCTATCAGTCTGTGTCGTCTTCGTCACCGTTTTACAGTTCTCCAGTAGGTTGCACAAAACTAGCCCATGATGTCCATTCCATAAATCACTCCACAAATTTCCCCAACTATGAGAGTCCTAAGACTAGCTCATCAACACCCATCAGACCAATGGATGGAAGAGGACAAATTGATGGATCATATCACAGTGTAGTGGGAACGAGCTCTGATAGTTCTCTTGAGAAATATCATAGCAAACGTAGATACATTAGTTCGCGTGGAGCATCCTTAAGGGGCAGTATGTCAAGTTATAGTGGCAGCTCGCATAGTAATGGTTCAAGTTCTGGTCCAAAATACAGTGTGGTTACACCATCAAAATCAGTCTTCACACCTTCGCCCACAAATAGATCTGTATTCAGAACTCCTTCAGATAACCATACAAAGTGAGTGACATTTTCAGATGCTTTTTAGAAAAAAAAAAAAAAAAAAAAAAAAAAAAAAATATATATATATATATATATATATATATATATATATATATATATATATATATATATATATATATATATATATATATATATTGCTGTTTTTTTGTGGCCATATTTTGCTTTAATGCATTAAGATTCCTCCACTGATACTATTGAAGAAAGCATTCTTAGAATGCACATAAAGTAAATGTCCTGAAAATAAGATTTTGTAATCATGATATCCTTACTTGAAGAGATTTCTTTGATATTTTAAACGTGTTAGATATCATACCTGAAATACATTGGAATTTGTTTAGTTAAGCAATATTAGAGATTTGAAAGAGTATAGCTGTTTTTTTTTCTTTAATTGTTGCTACAATTTCTTATCAACGCCCTATTGATTTCCGTACAAGAAAGTATTGAGTTCTATTAAAAAATTTACATCCATTCTAGTTCTTGTATATTTAACCATGTTATTCCATTTCGTTTCAGTAACTGCAATGACAGTAGATTAGTAACGCCTCAGCAGCGCTGCAAAAAATTGTACCAAATTAGGAATCCATTTGAAACTGGAACCGACTGTCTACAGCTACCGACTGTTAGTCCATCGTTATTCCATAATGTCGTATCGCCAAGCCAAGAAACAAGTACCGATTTTAACTGGAGTATTGATGAGCTTGCGTTAATACAACCTGCCAACATTGAGACGTCACCTTTTGCCCAAGCTGACCCAATGCCCGACCCAGAATATGAAAAGCAAGCTCAAGATGCTATTGATAAGTAAGTGTCAATATTTCGTTTTTTGATGTTTTACAGATTAATTTAAGAAATATTAGTGCTTCAAAATGTTCCATAATAAGTATCAAAATCAGATCTTGTAAAGAAACTGGACACCAGAGTGCTCTAGGGATATTTATATTTACAAAGTACTTCATCTAACCTAACCTGACCAAACCATACCAAAGTAGCAATTAACAGGGTTATTTAACTTTACATGAGGTTCTGAGAGTTACTCATATTTACAAGATCATCAGAATCTAGTAAGCAGGAGGTACATATATCTAGTCTCAAAGCGATTGGTTTTAGATACATGGGACTAGGATGATAGCCATCAACCTGTCTTTAAGAGTAATCTTGTCACAACAGATATCACCCTCATGAGAGGATGACTGTATTACTGAAGTGTTTTATGACAGATGCATTCCTATGTCAAAGGCTTTTACAGTATTTAAAGAGCTTGATACATAATGTTAAAGAGATTGACTTTGTACAAAATTTTTACTTGGATCATATATTTCAGATTTTTCAGTCAGCCACTGGTTGTACCAAGTCCATGGACAGGTAGCAATAAACAGATTAACGTCCTGCAGGTAGATTGTACTTCAAAAGTGCCGTCCTCAGTGAAAGCTTCGCCTACTACCAGAACAGGTGTACATCTTGCTTAATTTGATATTTTACACTGCTTTAGGATTCAGAGATTTACACATTTGCTGATATAAGCTACCATTAGAACATATGAGTTGGTTACAAGGAGCTAAGAGGAGTGATTGAGGTGTGTTTGGTTCTGGTGAATGTGTGTTTTGACTCAGCCACCCCCTTACAGGAAGGACTGTGGCCATTGTATATATGTACTGTACACAAAAGCATGAACCTATGAAGTATTATTAGTTGTGCCTCACTTAGGAAAGGAGTATTTATTGGTCTGCCTACCTGTATGCTGCCATCGTATCTAAAGTAAATACCTGTACATTATAACTAATTGATTATTTATTTGTGGGCAAAACATCGTTATATATTGAGCTCTTAGGAAAAAACCTGATTATTTGGTTCGTAGTCCTGGATATTCTTTAAGTTTTGTATGCACTGCATGTTGTAGAAGGTAAAGAGAATATCTTGATGTAGGGAAGAAAGAATGTTGCCATTGTATACCTTTGATTTTGAGAGTCGACCAAAAGGGAGAGAGAAGTGGAGACTAGAAAACAATCAATCACTCCTTTTCTTTTACGACTTGGAAACTGTTGGAGGTGGAAAAACAGGCAGGTTTTGTTAAATTTAAACACCTGTTGCCTTAATTTACTTTAGTAACTTTGGCCGCTTTACTGCTATAACTCAGCCACCCCCCTTACAAGGGGAATTGCAGTAATTGTATATGCGTGTAGGAACTAGCATAAGTGGGATATAAAGTCTCAAGTGAAAACAGAGTAAAAAATGTAGACTGAACAATTAATATTTTTTCTTAACAGTGAGTTGCCAGACTGAATTAACACTACCTGTGGTATTACCAGAGTCTGTAGAGGAGGCACTGAAACCTTTCTGCACATTCACTCAGGTTAGTTCACTGGAGTTTATTATTAATTAGTACATCAATTCCTAGCTTTATTGGGATAGCTTATTGTAAAATAAAAAAAAAATACACTTAGCAAATTTTATGAGTGTTTCAAAGAAAACACTTTATATAGCTTTTAAATAACATTAGAGGGGGCTGCGATAGCTCAGTGGTAGAACGTGTGACTCATGAGGAACTAACACGAGTTTGAGCTCCAACATGTCTGTGTCCTCCCATATTCAAATGGGGAATAATTGTGACACTTAAAAGGATGCTTTTGCACATAATTAACTTTGGTATCAGTTGAGATCTGGGGTCATTCAAAGTTGTATATATATATATATATATATATATATATATATATATATATATATATATATATATATATATATATATATATACACACAGTAATCCCTCGTTTATCGCGAGTGTTACGTTCCGGGACCACTCGCGATAGGTGAAAATCCACGAAGCAGCAGCACCATATTTATTAAAGGTATTTTACATTTATTTTTACCTTCATAAACCCTCCCTGTACTGTTAACAACTCACCCTTTACTCTATTAATAACAGCGTGTAAGCGTAAATTTATATGAGTGTGACAGGTAAGTTTACCATAAATAACAGCGCTCAAGTGTAAAGCTATATGAATGTGATAGGTAAGTTTACCGTGAATGACGTGATGATGACGTTTACATACTGCACAGCCAATGACAGCTTTATGGCTGCTTTTTGCGAGAGAAGAACATGGTAATGGGGAGTCGCTGTCGCTCTTTCTTCTTTTGTGCAAAGATGGTCTTGTAAGAAGTCACGGCATCGTCGCTAATATTGTAGAAGTGCACCGAATGAACCGTATCATTGTCCCACTCCTGCGATGTAGCGAACAGTAGATTCGTTGATGCTGAAATGACGGTCGACAGCCGAGATACTTCTTCCTTCCTTCAGCATATCTAACAGTTTTACCTTATCTGCTATGGTCAACATCTTCCTCACTACCAGAAGCCTTAGAAGATGAAGGACGCTTGGGCGGCATTGCAGGGGTTGAAATAAAGCAAAGGTTTCACAAAAAACACAAGCACAACGTATTAAGTGGCACATGCGAAAGGCGCACACGTGAGTAACTGAATGGGTGAGGGGAGACAATGGAAGATGCTGGAAGAATCAAGCTTCAATCAAAAAGCCAATCAGACCCCAGGATACAGAACACAATTGTGATTCGTCGTCTCTAACCCATCAGCCAATAGCATCCCGTGTACTATCTCACGTAGGTGCAACCCTTTGTGTTTTCCAAGACGCAGATACCGGTATCGTATTTTATATGGTGCAAAATACTGTAAGTTACATGTTTACATTTGTTTTTTTTACTATTTTTTACTGTTTTATTATTCTTAGGCTAGGAAATACTTTTTTTTATCAATAAAATAATGAAAATACTGGAAATTTTATACCCAGAAAATCTGCAATATAAAATACATATGCTCGCCATAAAAACCCATGATGCACTGAATTCGTGGAAGGTGACTTGCGATATAGCAAGGGATTACTGTATAGCCTCTTAATTTCATAAATAGTCTAGACCAGATGAATAACATTTATTGCAACTGGAGGTTAAAATAATAAATTATAGCATTTTTATTATATACATGAAATTATGCAGGATCAGTGGTGGCAAGGCAACATTGATCTTGAAGAAGGAAATAGCCTGAACAATACAACACTCAGACGCAAATTACTTTTTGGGCATGACGAGTTAATGAACACGACGCCGTAAGTTATTGAGTCATATTGTTTTTTTGGAAATATAATACTAATTAACTGGAGTGTATAATATAAAATTGCATCTTAAACACTTAGGAACAACTGTCATATTCAGATAGTCTATGTAAGTGTACAAAGTTTTATTGCTTTTTAAATATATTAAATTATTCCACCCGAGTTCCTTAAAATATACCACAATGAATGGTGTTAGAGTCTTTGGCCAAAGATATGATTCTGAATTCTATGGCTGTAAATCCTGTTACTGCATGTTGTCCAATTACATTGTTTCCAAGTATCCATTGCTTCTTAAATAAATGCCAGTAAGATTATTATAATTACTTATTTACTTTTATATTGATAAGGCTGATGAGTCATGAAGTTTTTAGTATAATGATTTCATCTATGTGTAAAAGTCATTTTGTTTTTTCAGGATATGCAGTCCACACAATGCAACAGCCTCAGAAGGAAGCACTTCATCATCGGTGGGACCTCTTCCATTACAAGATGATGAAGATGAAAGGGGCTTGATTTGGAGTCATGATGTAGTGAGACTAGAGGCTAACAATGCTACGGATCCAAGTATAAAACGTTACCATCCTCCATCGCCTTCCACTACAGGCAGAGAGGTATTGTCTGATTGTATACAGACAGATCATTCACCACTACATGTCAATTCTTCACCTGTCTCATCTCCAGATGTGTCCCCTATAAACTGTAATGTAAGACAAAGACAAGTTCTTTATCCAAATCTGGCTTCACCTGATGTATCACCAGTTTACGAATTCTCAGAAAAAATCTCTGTTGCATTTTCAGCTATGATTGAGCCAAAGTTGGAACAAACCTCAAATTTATCCGAAAGCGATAAGACATCCATAAATTCCAATGGGATTGTATCTAGTATGTCCCAAAATAGGAATGACTCTAATTTTGCAGACGGGAGTAGCAGTGTTTCTCCTGTAACCATAAAGCAATTCAACACTTCACCTTTAAATGAAAGCCATAGAAGCAGTAATGTTTCACCCGTGACAAGAAGCCAACGTAATAACAGCACTTCCTCTGTAACTGAGTATCATACTAGTTATAGTATTTTCTCAGTTGGTGGAAATCAGTCAAGTAACTCACCAAAGGAGACAAAGCAAAGTACTTCTTCAGCGGGTAAAAATCATACTATAATCAGCCCACCACCTCATACCAAAAGCGACATTATATTAGAAATCAATACAGAAAAGGAACAGACTCAGACATCTAGTTATGGCCCAGTGTTCAGTATGATTAGTCACGAAAGTAAAGTAGTTATAATTGATTCAAAAGTTATTACAAAAGATAAAAGCACTGATATAGCAAATCAATTTATGCATAACAATGGACTTGTGTTTCAGCAAACAAAGGAATTTGCAGATCCTAATATAAACGATCAGGTGTTACAGAAGGAAACTATAGATGTTAACATTTCTTACGACCCAGAAAAAGAGAATGCACACCATGTGCACCAATGTAATGATGGCACTGGTAATGAAGAGGCACAAAAACCTTCTTCATCACCCAAAGAAGAGAAGAGAGCATCTGGGAATTTGGTAAGAATTTTTTATTCTTTCTTGCTTGCTTCAATAGATTGGTCATTCAAGAACGTAGTTATTTCATTTTAATTATTATATATTTGTATGTATTAATCTCTTACTGTCAAAATTTCTGCTCAGTCTTACCAAGTTGACATTAATGAAGTTGTTTTGAGAAATCTTAGATTTTCTGAGTATCTGATCAAGATGATCATATGATTGGGACAGCATTGAAACTGATATTCATGCCCTAATAGCTTTTACTTATATAGCCAATACTTTTGGCAGGGTCATTTCACATCTAGTCCAATACGAGACTGCATGCAGAGCCCACTAGCAATCGATATATCCTGCAAAAAATTCAACGAGTCACCTCCTCTATCCCCAATTCTCTGGCGCTCATTAATGACGCAGCATCACACTGATCTCCTTAAGTCACAAACTCAGCCTAGTCAAGAAAGGCGTTTTACTACTGAGCACCATGATCAGTCAACATTACTTACTGCTGATATGGAAGGTAAATATCACAGTATTTTTAAATTCAGTTCATGAGGAACTTAGTGAGACAGAAAAGGGTGGAAAAGTCTAGCAAAGAACAGCAACCTCAAATAGAAATGGCTTAAAGCTAAACACAAAGAAAGAAAGAATTGATGATAAGGAACTACACTAAGTACGACTGGTTCTTTTCGTTTTTTTCACTGTCTTTTGTCATTAGTAATATATTTAAAATAGCTTTATTATATATCTTAATAGTTACAGTTCCCTAGATGTCTGCAATGTTCCCATGCAACTTACTTGTTTCCAAAAATTCTGAGCAACATGGACTTGTGTCTGAGGTAGCTGCTCATACCAGGCAAGTGCATATAGTGGTGTGAAGAGAGATATTGGTATGGCATGAATAGTGTAGATGTAGGCGAGGTAAAGGTTTTTTATACCATATGCTTTTTTAAATAGGAGTACTGTGTGGTAGATTTTTCTTGTACTGAAGGTGAAATACATTGCATGTGTTACAAAGGTTTTATAAGTACAGTGATACCTGTGTATTATAAATGCCATTTGATAAGATTGGCTTTAGGCAGTGGTGATTTGTGTTACTTTGATTAATTAATCTGTATTTGAAGTGCATAATAAACAAATTGGTGGTAAAAGTTCTAGACTGGAGGATGAAAATGATTTGGGAAGCAAGGAAGTACTGTGTGCTGATAATTCTTCCTTGGAGATGTTAGTGGAGTACTTTGGGAGGGTAAATACTAGGATCAAAATAGTTTGTGTGGAAAAGAGTTTGGTAATGAGCTTCTAGTAAGACTGAATGGCATAACGGTAAAGGAAGATGGCAGTCACAACTGGACATCAAAGCAGATATGTTAGGATAGGTACTTGATCTGAGCACAAAGGTACTTGGAGAGTAGTGTCTTGGTCGCTCTTGGATAATGAGAAAGGATAATAGTTACAGTAGGTTTATGTGAATGAGAGAAATGTATACTTAAGACTCAGAATGTGTTTGGAAAAAGGGGGTGTACGTAGACTTATTTTAAGGATCTTGGTTTAAAACTGTTCTTTAAAGAGATATATGAGTAAGAAGTGCATTAAATGAGTAAAACTTATGTTGCCATTTAATTTCAGGGAAAAGTTTATCTGATGATCTTGTGATGGATGAGGGCACATCAGTCACAGAAGTACGTGCAAGAAATCCTAAGATTGTGCATAAACCCCTTTTTGCTGAGCACGAATTTTCTTCTGTCTGTGAAATGGATGTAGATACTCAACAGAGCCTTGAAGTAAGATGACAGTATCTATATACATACATATACATACATACATATATTAATTATGATTATTAAGAAAACTTGTTACTACTTTATTGGAAAATTTGTAATTTGCATCATGTACATATCTTCCAATGATGCTTGAGTAACTTGTTTTAATATGATTATTGTCTTGTTTATATCAGATTATTATCTCCAGATCTTTTATATATCTAATATTATTTCAGGTAAATGAGAGTCACGAAGGGAGATCTTTGGAATCCGGATATCAAACAGGTAGTCTACAGGGTACGAATTTTAATATTACTAGTTTCACAGGTAACAGTACACTTGGTAGTATGACGTCCTTCCAGCGTGAGAGACTTCCAGGTAACAGCACACTTGGTAGTGTGACAACTTTCCAGCGTGACAGACATCCAAGTATATTTGGGTTAGATTCTCAAATTGCTCAGATAGTGAATGGAAAGAATGAGAAGAAGACAAGGGGTCAGTTTAACTCCATATGTAAGGAACATATATGTGAGTCAGAATAGTGTATGAAATATCTCTTGTATTTGTAACAGTATTTTGACGTGTGCTTGTTAGAATTGGTATTGTAATATTTAGGGACAAAAGTTGTAGCTGTTTAGCCCCAAGGTGCTGAAACCCTTTTAAAAAAATCTTTGAAAAGTCACTGAAATTTAGTGGTAACTCCTGTATATTATTAGATGCTATTAATGTTGCTGCTCAGAAAAAGCAGCCGATATCCCTTTTCTCGCTGGTGTGAATCATGTGATTACTACCATTTCAGCCTCATTGTGTAAAGCAGTAATACTCATAAGCATTTAGGAAGCTTTTTTTTTATTCCAATTTCATTCCATGTAGACATTCTTGTATAGCCTCAACCAGAGTATCAGACTCTTATCTATATACAGAAGCCAGAATCCCTCTTATACAGGAGATGGCTCAGTCAAAGCAGGAGAAACGACTCTGCGAGGGCAAAATACAAAGGAGGGGATCCTCTCCCTTTCACTCCACCCCTCTTAGACTTATGACATGCAGGGGATCGTAAAGGTATTCTTGCTTCCACTTCAGGGGATATACATTTACCCTGTATACAGTATATTGTAAACATCATTTATTTCCATGTCAGCAGCTTCCATAGCCAGGCTTTTGGTTTCCTTGTAAAACAACCGTTTTATTTATAAAGTTTACTTAACCAATATGTGAACAAATCATACTATACTGTATAATGCTACCTAGTTAGGTCTCTCCAATGCCATTCACTCATCAGACCATACAGACCCTGTGTACAAAGCCTCTGTGTACATATTTGTACTTGAGTTGCAGCTAGAAGTCATCTAATTACAGCGTGGCTTTTTGCGGCTGAACAGCTATGGCCTTTGTCATTAACTTCAGTTTCAGTCTGATTCAGAGCCAGTATAAATACAGTATGCATTTTTGTGAAGTTTTCGTTTGTAAACCAGGTTACTCTGGATTTGGTTTTCGTTAATCAATATGTAGTCAGGTATACTATTACCTGTATATCACTGTTATCATGTTTAGGTCTCTCATGTCAAATATTGACTAGGATTTCCTATAATATTAAAATATAAATATTTGCATAAAAGAAGACTAATTGTGTGGATGATTCTAAGCAGGCTTGATATCTTCTTGATATGTAAACTTAGGATTGCTTGTGGATATAGTAATTTTATGCTTGATTGACCTTACAAGATTGTGATCTGTAGATTTCTTGTGGGGAATACTGTACTTGTTAGAGGAAATTAATTTATACATAGTCATTTTTAATACGTTTGTCATAGCAATTCACAGTACTTAAAAAGATTTTGAGACATTGTAAATGTAACCTCTTGCCCAAGGCATGTAATTCTTTAATGAGCCATGTAAAAATTGTTAATGGACTTACTATTATGAGATATATGTCATTGCAACGTATTGCAAAAGCATCATAGTTTATGAAAATAAATGTGTTCAGATGAATTATATTTTGTATGTTTGGGAAAGTATTAGTCCTTCCTATATGTCACCTATATATCTAAGGCTGTATTGCACCAAGGTTCTAAGTTAATGAAGTTCACAGAGGGTTTTAACTTAAACCCTGAAAAGTTGCCTGCTGACAACATCCAGTCCTTTTTAGTCGTTAAGCTTGGCATTGCCTTGGCCTCCTAATGGATGAAGGTTCTTTCAGATATGCATTTTCAGAGTAAGGATGGTTCATCCATATTGTAAGTTTGCTGGGTCTGATATTCGATTTTCATAATGAATTAATCCAAAGTTTTTACAATTTCTTCTGTGATCTTTATATTAGCACTCACAATCTCACCATACACTTCACATTTTATAATGAATATTTCTATAGGAAGCCATTGGATCAGCCAGAGCTATCATCAAATTTCGCGTTGTCATAAGGTCACAAATGAATATATTCAATATGTTTTTTGACTTGGATGAAGTTACATGATGCGCAAAGGAAATTCGGAACTGGATCTGGTCCTCATTCCAAATTATTCAAAAACTTACCATATCCGTGAGTCCTTCTCGCTTTTTCAATGATCTTGCCGTCTTTAGTGAGACTGAATATCCAACTCTCTTTTTCAACCTTTAGCAATGTTTAATTTCCCTCTCACCTTTTCGTCAATATTACACATTTTTGCTGAATTCCCTTTTGCTTTTTTATCAGTCTTGCTACCTTTAACAATCCTGTATTTCCTACTTGCTTTATCATCAGTCATACAACCTTTAGTGGTGAATTTCCCTCCACTTTTTCATCTGCTTTGCAACTTTTAACAGTGCTTTATTTCCCTCTAATTATTTTTTGCCAGTTTAACGGTGTTGAAGTTCCCTTTCACTCTCTCGTCAGTTTTGCATCCATTAATGAGATTGAACTTCCCTATTGCTTTTTCGTCAGTTTTGCATTTATAGTGAGGCTGAGTTTTCCTCTCACTTTTTCGTCAGTTTTGCAACCTTTAGCAATGCTAAATTTGTTTTATCCTTTTTCATCAGTTGTGCAACTTTTAGCGAGGATGAATTTCCCTCTCGATATTTTGTCAGTCTTGCAACCTCTAGCAAAGAAAAGTTCCACTATCGTTTATCTCAGTCTTCCAAACTTTGGAGATGCTGAATTTCCAACTTGCTACTTCGTCAGTCATTCAACATTTGGTAATGCTAAATTCCTCTCTCACTTTTTCATCAGTCTTGCAACCTTTGCGAAGCTAAATTTATATATAGCTCTTTCATCAGTTTTGCAGCCTTTAGCAATGCTGAATTTCCCTTTCGCTTTTTGTCAGTCTTGCAGTCATTAGCAAAGGTTGATTTCCCTCAATTTTCTTTAGTCTTGCAAGATCTAGTGAGGATGAATTTCCCTCTTGCTTTTTCCCAGTCTTGCAACTTTAGTGAGGCTGAACTCCCTTTTGCTGTTTTGTCAGTCTTGCAAGCTTTAGCGAGGCTGAATTCCCCTTTCACTTTTTATCAGTCTTGCAACTTTAGCGAGTCTGAATTTCCCTCTTGCCTTTTTTGTAAGCTTGCAACCTTTAGCAGGGCTTTAATTCCCTCTTGCTTTTTTATCATTCTTGAAGTCTTTAGTGAGGCTAAATTTCCTTCTTTCTTTTTCATCAGTCTTGCAGCCTTTAGCAGTGGTGAATTTACCTCTCGCTCTATGGTCAGTGTTGCAACCTTTAGCAAGGGTGAGCTTTCCCCTCTCGATTTTTCGTTACTCATGCAACCTCTAGCGAGGCTGAACTTCTCTCTTACTTTTTAGTCAGTCTTGGAGCATTTAACGAGGTTGAATTTTCATATCCTCACAACCATTTTCCTTATTCAGGAAAGACATGATCATTGATAAAAAAAAATTCAGTTCTTCCTTTTCCAGCAGCTTACAATTTTGGGAGCATTTTGGAGTATTATTACTGCATTACATTGTTGATCAAGGGATACTGTTTTGAGATGATGCTTAAGTACTCACAAACAAGAAGAGATAAGACCAAATGCAACAAACAAAGTCAGTGTTCAGTATAACTTTCTTTGGAGAATATAATCATTACAGTTACAAAAATCACGTTAAATTCATAAATATGTCCTATTGATGTCTACTGCAGCCTTCAAGTACATGTGTATAATGTATTATACTGTTAGAAATGCACTATTTGTCATGTGGCTTACTGTAATTGGTGTGTTTACTTTGTCGGCGCACAAGTCGGGATGTGCCAAATGCAGGTTTGATCCTACTGCGGGGCGTTAGGAAGGGTCTCCAGCCCTAATCTTCTGGCTCCAACATGTCTGTGTCTACCTCCATCCGAACGGTGACAAATTGACTCATAAAACGTTCCATTAGGCAATCAGGATTTTTATATTCACTTAATGTTGGCAAACACTTATGTAATAAGATCTAAGGCAAATGGACATTAAAGCAATACATGACCGTGTACTGCTTGCAGTCCATGTGAAAAATTCATAAATGCACTCTGTTATGGTTGCCAATGGAGTTGCCTAAGAGAAACAAGTTGGAACACAAACTCTTGCTAAAAATTGTAATCTATAATGTCTACATATCAGCAATCAGTATGTCAAAACTGAAAATACGACAAAAATAGGAGTCTTTAGCAACAAATGATTTCTTTACAAGTTAAAAGTTCTTGTCTGAAACTAAATTCCCACGTTACATTCGAGACACATTTTATATTGATACTTGTCAATGAGTTTTATCCCTCATATAATAAATATAATATGATTAAACATATCCTGAAATTTCCAAATAAAAACCTTACAAGACAACAGTTTAACTTGTAACTAAGAATTTGGAGTGGCAACACCTTCTGGAGCTGCAAATCAGAAGAGGACGACAAGCAACTCAGAAGAGGAGCAGCAAAAGAGGTCAAACTACCACAACCAACCCCTGCCCAACACGGGGCACGAGAACCTGGGAGAGGCTTTGATCACCGAAGCAGTTGCCTCATCTGTCAACATGATACACACAAAAGCACAATTTTTTTTACACTGCGATACGACTCTCTGGTGGTCATTTCTTGAAGACTCCTCCTAGTCAGACACATTGAGAGCAGCACAGGAAACACACTAAAGGAAACTGCATCCCACACAGTCACATATGATAACAACACAATACTGTATACTCTTCTGAGAGTTCTGAGAAAGTACAAGATTGGCAATGGCCTTCCTTAGGGACTCAGGACTGTTCAGCCAGGCAGCTCAGGGAACAACAACAACTTGTAAATAATTTACTTTACCTTATTTACATTGTAAACAATTAGAAAAGCTCAGAATTCCAAGTCAAAAGGCCTTACCTCAGGTATCTGCCAATAAAAAAAAGCAAAAAACTTATAACAAACACAGCATAGAAGGACAAGAGGTGAGTAAATTGAAAGCTGTTTTAATGTTCTTATACATGATTATTTTATGGTTCTTTCAAAAATCCTTATGGGATCTTACAATGTCATGGGTATAGCATGTCAAGAATACAGAGTCCGTGCTCAGTAAATGACACACACAAGCCTGCGGACGATGCTCACCAGGACTCAATTCTAGAACACCACTTAAGTTATTCTTTTGAGCAGTGATTTTTTTTTATTTATTTAGATTTTATGTACAATACAACAATGATTTTTGTTCATATTTGCCTAATATGATTAATTTATTTGCATTAAGTTAAACACAGAAATTTCATGTTCGTGTGGTTATAAGTTCAGGTGCTAAACTTACATGTTGTTTAAGAATATGGTCCGTATGCTTCTAAACATGATGTTCACTAAATAACCAGATATGTTCAGCAGAAACATAATCACAAACTGAACATATGTTCAGTAAACCTTTACAACATTTTTCTTTCTTCCTACAGTTTAAGCAATGTAATTTGCCTTATAAGAGACGGCTAAGTCATGATTTGTGAATTAAGTGCGAGGAAAATGAATGTGTCTTTTACATGATCAAAGAGAGAAAAATAATACAGAGTATAGAGAGAGAATACCCCAAAAATATTTTAAAAATAATAATATATTTTTGTGAAGTATTAACAAGGAAGTTTATGATGGTGTTACGCTTCTTAAAAATTTGTTAGCATGAAAAAATATGACAAGCTACTGTTGAAAATAAAATTAAATCTTTTTTGAGATGTATTGACAAGGCAATTGATGAAGGGGATATGACAATATGGCCGTAAATAATACATAATTGATATCATACCATATAATGAAGTATGAATATGTGACATATGTAACAATTCACATAAAAAATTAGTCTATAGGAGTAACTAATTTTAGTGTTACATAGGGGAGTCTATTATTATCAAAGCATGCATTAAGATGCTTGAAAGAAACTGAAAAGTAAATAAGAATCATTAACGAAAGCGTGAGTGGATAGGTGAGTTTACTGACAATATAATTTTTGTGAAGAGCAACTATGGCAAAAGGATATTAAAGTTTCTACCAGTAATTGTGGGTGTCCTCGATATTGCGGTTGTAATGTAGTGAGACTTACTGCACAAGCAAATCATTTTGTAAATTTTGTTCCGTTTCACAATTAAAGTGGGTTTCTGGATATGAATCCAGTCTATTTAAAGTTTGGTCTAGGTTTAGAGGTGATAAGATTTATTGTGTTTATACAAATTTGTGAGTAAAGATATAACTCCGGGTAATGTATGAATCTTAAAATTCTTGATGATATAAATGTTTTTGTCTGAAAAACCGCTGGGTACAGTTTACATCTAGATTTAATGTCAACAAAGTATTATTAAGAATTACAAATCCTGGAGATGAAAGCTTACTTGTGCAGTGTGTCGAGAAAATTACTATTACGACATATGTAAGAAATCTGAGTATTAAAATTGACATTTTATCCTTAATTAACGGTGCAAATATAAATGGATGATGTAAAATAATATTTAAAAATATGAAACGCATGAGCGAGTTGAGCATCGATGCACGTCGGCAGGCGAATGCGGTCAAGACCTAGGCTACGCCACAACACCAAGGCATGTTTTCAAAAAACAATACAAATCAACTGTGATCTGAATGAACAGTAAAATGGGAAAATTGGACTTTTCACAACATACAATAATAACTTATTGAGCATATGCACACTGACATATCATTCGAGCATGAAAAAACAATTGCTTTTTTTCATAGAACACATCATTCAGCATGAAAAATGATGTTTGACATCATAATATAAGTCTTTTTTTTTCTTTTTAAGAATGCAGAGGTACAAGAATGATCCGGATAATGGGCGGCTGATAAGGTCAGAGTTTAAACAAAATATTATTATTCTTTCCAGCACACAGCACTCAAAAGAGCTGGCTGATCAGCTCTGGCTTGAAAGTTTTTCATATGTACATTTTTAGTACAGTGCTTCACTCTCCACTTATTTAACGTATAGGGCTGCATTCCATATTGCAATTACTATGCACATTAAGTGCAAAAATTTTTCACTGTTTCATATTGAGCCCATGAGTTCACTCTGTCTCCCTGCATTGTGAAAGTTAGTTTATCACTTTATCGCTCACCCTTATGATAATCATGCAGACATTTTGAACGACATAGCTATTATGCAAATAATGAAAATGACTATAGTATGTTATACTGATCTAGTCAGTGTATAATACAGAATATTGTGAGGTACCATAATGAAAAAACTGCAATGATGCATGTATGTATATATACCATAATGATATCCTCTTAATTTGCAGTAACAACATTAGTATTACTTCTAGCATAAAGCCAAACCAAAAATGAAAGTTTTTTCATTAAATACGTGATTATCAAGCTCACTTCTATATCATTTTATGTCAAACATGTCTTTATCATTATGTACAATGCCTTATTTTATAATAACAGTGACAAGCTGAATTTACTGAGCTTTATGAAATAATATACGTTAATGAAAACTCATTAAATATAATAATAATTCATATTATCAAGTCATATTCACGGCAGATTTTCTTGCACTGAAGATGATTTAACCGGTCTGTCACGTATGATCAAAGGTTACAGATCATTAATGAAATATGTCTCGGGGAAACAGTAATTAGTATTTTTCCATTAGTGATCTTAAGAAAGGCTTCAGCAGAAAAATGACATGGCTTACAACTAAACCCTGAAATACATTTGAAAGGAGCAAAAAGTGAGTTATAATATTTAAAAAATATTGCAGCACAGGGTACAAGAGCTCTTACATTCTAAGTTATATTCCCTTTTCTTGCACTCTCCTAGTTACTGAATTTTATATACAAGCTGAAAGAAGTAGACCTGCCACCATTTGAGGCATGAAGAATAAAGTATGTAATGACACGATAAAGGGGTTGGAACTACCTCCACTTGAAGCAAAAAGTATAAAGCGTGTTGAGAGGCTAAAGGAAGTAATCGTATTAACCTGTACTGCTAATTTAAAAATAATTTAATCTATATTTCTTGTCTGAGGCCATATACAGAGAAATATAAAATAGGATTGTAATAAGAGCAATAAATGGTTCAAATTTGATGCAGGACTTTCACAATAACAAATTTATTCTTAAATGAAATTTGAGGCACTGATCTAATGATTATTGAGAAAATTATAATTTTTACCTGGTAATAGAAACTGAAAATATTTCAAGTAACAACAATAAACTATGGAAACCAAGTGTTGATATTTACGACTAAATATAAAATTAAAAGATGACAGAGCCATTAATTGCTTATCTAATGTATAAGAAGATATTGATAAGTATCACGTGGAAATGGATAATATGAGAAGTATGAAAATTCAGGAATCTGAACAAAATGTACAAACATCACACAACACCCTTGAAAATTCCAAAAATTGAGTGAAAAAATTATTCTATGCCTAGTATAAATTACAGTACATATTCATAAAAAAATAACTCTGATCAAAGTACCTCTTTCAACATCCATATTATATATTTAATAAAAAATAACGAGAATAATTATAATATTAGTCAATAAGCAAAGTAATACATTCATACAAGCTAACATTATTGACTCCCAGTGCATCAAGAAATTTAACATAATAAACTTTTATATGTAATTTCAAAAACTCCATTAAGTGTTAAATAAAAACAAATTAGGCTATTAAATAATTTTTCGCTTGACTCCCTGTGGTCGAATCTGTATAATAAATTAGTAAAGGATAAGAAAATAATCAATAAGGAAAGTAACTTTCAATTGCAATGCATATGACAGTTTCATACCATTATATATATATATGGTATAACTGAATTTATTAAGAAGTAAATAAGAGTGTACAACAGTCACTATTACGACTGATAATTCAGTATTCGTCCTGGTACACTGAAACTTATGGACATATTATTGGCAATTTTCTCCTCAATTACCACATGCTCTGTCCAAATCATCTTCATTAATTGCACCACATTTAACGAAAAAACTACATAACAACAGTTCAAAAAAATATTCTCGCTCGTAATTCTACAACAGTGGAAAAGCTGAGCATGGCTTTGTGTGATGTACCCTGATGGATACACCGTTATGTACTCCATGCTAAAAGAACTTTTAATATATGAACAATTAGTGTTTTTATAAGAGCTCTGAATAGTTATATTTTTTTTATGAAAATAAAACTGGTGTTACGTAATAAAGGTAGATATATATGTTATACAGTATTATGAAACAAGTTTGGAATAACAATCATTCACTATTTGTTCAAGAAATAACAGGTTCTCTAAGCATACGACTATCACAATTCGTAATTTCGCTCAGTATTCGTAGGTCTAACATACATCTATCTTGAGTATGTCCAGAAAGAAGAAGATCAATACGTGCCATATGTACACGAGTGATTAATCCATTTATCTTTCATCACAAACAATCACACTTTCGAAGCAGATTTACGCTCACCTAGTGCTTTGATGAAAACAGTGTCAATGCCCAAAACGGAGAAAAGCGTATAATTATAAAAATTTATTAGTATTTTTACACACTGCAGTTGGAATCATCTCGGTTTGCTCTGAAAGATACACTGAAATTTTATCAAAAGCTCCAAAATCTTTTGATCATTTTCCTGCATTGGCAGAACATTTATGTGAAAAAAAACTAATATGAAAAACATAAGTTCATGATAGATTTTAAGATAAGAAGGTATTTCGTACAACCTTTTTGTCTCTAAGACAGAGTGAGTTTATGAACTTGAGTTTTTGATAAAAAAAAAAAAAGTGCGAAAACATACTTTTCTCTGAAAGATAATCTGTTTTTTAGTACAAGCTTTTTTTGCCTATAAAACAGAGTAGGTATCTCAAGCAGATTCCCTGTAGATGAGAAAATAGGGAGAGATCAACATCCTCAACCAATACAGAAACACATGCTGTTAGCACGTGCAGTTCACTATATACATACAATAATGTGTAAATTAGTTCTTGCATTGGAACACGTGGATAAGCATTCCATGATGAAGAAGAAAATCTATTTGGTTTTCATGTGTTTGGTGCAAATAGCGGGAATGGTACAGACACGGAAGGCTAAGCGATGGCTGAATGGCGGAGATATAACTTTTTTTGATGCACAGAGCTTCGCTTTTATGTCCAAATGTCATTTTTTATGTATTTTTTTTATCACGTTTGGCGTCAACCTCTACACAACTACAGCATGTACTTTTACACTAATACCTACTGTGACCCTCGGTCGTGCGTTAATGCTTCTTTGTCAAATATTTAAATTTTTGCTCTAACTCAACTTTTAATGGTGCAGTTACAAGTTAAAAATCCTATGTACGAAGCAAAATACAGATTTTGGGTATTCTACATTGCTTGAACCCCATTTTGAAAATGTCATTTGACTGTTGTCACAGACAAGTGATTTATATTTAAATATTTCTAATATACATATATATTTTTTTTTTTGCTACTAGCGTCACACCGAGGGTCATAGCTACACACAAGACATTTTTAGTCATTTTCACCATCAAGACTCAACTGTTTGGATGTTGGTCACAAGGACAGAACCCTCTCATTTTATAACTTCCCTTAGCCGTGGCTTCTACAATTTCACATTTAAAGAATTAGACAATTCTGAAAGAATTTGGAGATTTATGATAGGGTTGATAGACGGTTTGATTTCTCTATAATTGTAAAGAGGCAATCTTATATTATTGCCATGTTTTGTACCAGAGAATCCCCTACGGACAAGAAATGAGAGGTAGAAATAAAGATATGACCAACAATGAACTGATATCACTACCACACACATTTAACAACATGTAAATTACAATATTTACATTAGATGTTAAAGTGAATTTTGACTTGCAATTCTCAAAGTAGTTCATTATAAGCACATACTGCTTTGTTTGCCTTTTCTTAAAGAACTTCGCCTTCAGACACTGGCATTACAAATGGAACCTCCAAAATATCAGATTTAAAGCTGACGAGAGATTTCTGCTCCTCCCCTCCTCACTGTTTCTCTAAAATATCAGATGCAATGGATTATTTTAATAATTTTCACTATTCACTTCCCTAAACACATCTCTTTTAATTCACAGCCACGAAAATATATCTGTAAAAGCCAAATTCCTTCTTTTTGCTTTGACTTTACGAACAAGATGAATTTTGGTGTTTCTCTAGATTGTGTAATGGACGAAATAATGGTAAATTTTTGACAACATCTATCCTTTAAAAATAATGAATTGGCAATTATTTTTTTTTACAATTAAAATGGTGGATTTTTGTTAATCTTGCATAATGGAGAAGATTTGCTCCTCCCCTATCCTCTTCTCTGTCTGTCTTTGCCGGATAATGAGAAACCAATCTTCCTATTTCGAGAGTCCGGTGTATTCATCTATTTTCTTTCTTCTCTTTTCCTATTCTTTCTTCTTCTTTATTCTTGACTATGAATTTTCTTGCTAAATGTTGAGGAACGACTCCAGTTCTGTAAAATGGTCCGATATTAATAAAATCATACTTATGATTGGAATCAGAACTACACTAAAACTAGCTACTTAGTTTTATTAATAACTTAAACACTAAAGTTGAGAGCAACTACTAAATACATTTAAAAAATAAAAGATGAATATTAACAAACAACATAAAAGCTTCAGTTACTAACACCAACAATGACTACTTACATTACAAGAGGTAAATACTGGGAATTTCAGTACACCATTCACATCAAAGTAACTTACTATTTGGATAGTTCTGTTAGTAACCTAAAAACTACTGCTAACGAACACCTCGTACTTACATCATAATCGGTGACTATGTATACATTGCCAGCGCCTCAATCATTACAGTAAATAAAGTACTAGAATATCAACATCTTATAAAACTAAATCAACCTATCCTTGTCAAATGTACACATACATATCCTAAACACCAAAGAGTAGCATTTAGGTAACCTGTTAACTATTTATGGAATAATAATAATAATAATAATAATAATAATAATAATAATAATTTTATTATTTAAGAATATTAAAGGGGGAAACAGCCAAGGTATATGTATGTATAACGACCAATGATTATTTAATAATGTAATAATCTTAACTTCATTCTTAGCAGTAATATAACAAATAAATATATATATATATATATATATATATATATATATATATATATATATATATATATTTTTTTTTTTTTTAACGGCATACTCCGAGTCTGTACTTAGACTATTCATTCAATCATTTATTGACTTATTAATTCATACAATATTCATTAACTTATTAAGGATGCGCTGGCATAATGCATTGAGCCTGTAATAGCAACATTTATCAATAACATGCGACGATAAAATAATTATTTTTCAAGATTATCCCAAGAACAGTATTGAAATGTGGCTACAAATACCGTAGAGTATTTTAACACCTTCAGGAAAATCCAAGAATATTGTCTCGTGCGCAAATAAATGAATATTTTACAATGCCAATGACTCTAATTTCTCCCCTATACATGGGTGTTATAAAGACTAATTCCATAAGTAAATACGAGCAATCAAAGAAAAGGTAACATTACGAAGTTGTTTCAGACTTGGCAAAATCTTGAGTAAGAGAAATTATTATATTCAAACAGTTCGACGTTTCGATGAAGGTATGAACTGGGAAGCAACAGATGTAATAGATACAAATTATGGTAGCCAATTCGAGAAGCTGACACATTTTTTTCTATTTTTTTCATCAAGTAGTTTCTTATATTATCCATTAATCTTAACAAGACTCTGATAGACACGATTACATCATGAAAACAAGTGTGTAATCTTCCTCTCCCCCCACCGGGTCAGTCTCGTGCACACGCGCCCTCACGCATTGAACTCATCCTGTTCGCTAGAGATAAATAATTTACTCCCAGTTAATCACATATTATTTTTTATTACGTCGAAATACTGACTTGAACGTCACAAATTTATACTATAAATATAAGAAAAACCAGCCTTGTCTACTGTCACTTTAATCATCTAAAAATAATAAACAGAAACAATTAAAACTTCAGTATCTGAAGTCAGTGTGTAGCGTTCCGGACGTGGGTGGATCAATAAGGCACGGGCTGCCTTTCCCTATTGGTTAAGCAGCAGTTCAAAACAAGTGACAAATGGCTTCAGTCCGTTCTCTGTGAAAACATTATTATACACAGAGTTTGCGATGGGCTACAGTCGACTGAATGTGTATGCAAGATGTTAGTCATTTCTTGATTTTATTTGGAAGGTTATTCTATAATATCGCCACCGACGAGTCAGAGAGTAGGTAAAGGGACTTCTCCAACAAGGAAGGAACATGTATCGTCTCCTATAATAGACTGACTGATCAACTGGTTGAAGTTTAGTTCTGATATGGGACTTAAATAAAACTTTCTCATCAAAACTACTGATACTGCTACATCCACCACTACTGCTTCTACTACTATTACTACTACTACTAAAACTACTTCTACTAATACTTTTGTTACTATTATTATTATTATTATTATTATTATTATTATTATTATTATTATTATTATTATTATTATTATCATTAGTATTATTATTATCATTATTATTATTATTATTATTATTATTATTATTACTATATCTGCAACACATAAAAGAATCATGGCTATTAATTAATCATCACGAGGAAAAATATATCTAAAAGTGTACATTAAGGAAAAATCCAGTTTAAATACTGTACCGATACAAAAGAGAATTAGCTGGAATATGAAACGCAAAAACAACTGACTGATAATGGGAAGGGCTTGGTATCTACCACTCTATTTCAAGAGTTTTGAACAGTCTGTTAGCTTCAGCAGGTCTCAGTGCTGTTATTATAATACCTCATGGTCGCATTTTGAAGGCAATACACTACCTATCAGAGAGGAAGCCATAGCTGCAAAAAGCATAAGTCTAACAAAGTGATACTGACAGCTAAGCTTCACAGCATTAAATCCCAAGACAATGCAATGCATAGACTACAGGTAAACTGGCAAGTAAGATAACTTACCATAGGTATTCTCTAAGTGTTGAGTCCTGAATTGTTTTGAGAGAGGGGATGCGATCGGTCGAGCAGATGCGTCTCTTCCGTAGGAGTGTGGTCAGCAAAGAGCAAGTCATCAATGTCCGGCAGACAAGGGGGTCCATTGTTTAATTCGTCGGTAAGGAAGCAGTTCTCAGTAATAGGACGGGGAATGGTAGGTGTAATTATGGAAGGAGCAGGGGCGGCCACTCGGGCCATGGGCGCACCACAGAGGCAAAGCAGCGGCTCGCTCACCTCGTCAGGGGACGTGGACATGGGCGAGGTGGAGGCGGGCTGGTTATACAAGCAAGGGGCCTTAGAGCAGTGCAGCACCGCGTTGGCATTGCGCTGATCCAAGCTTGAAGCTAGTCTAGGCTCAAGAGTATCTTTGAGAATATTTTCGGGAGTAGCTTCGTCTCGCACCGATTTCTCCTGACCCGCGAAATCTGCTAGCAAGTCCGCGAGGGGAGCTCTCTGCGGATGCCTTCGGGGCATAGGCGAACGGGGCAGGATACGACGCGGACGGTTGCTATCCTCCTCCTCGTCTACGCCCACGAACTTGACGGGGAGGGCGTGAGGCTTCCCGCCAGCCCTTGGGCCGATACCCTTGAGGGTGGGCCGCCCTCGCTTTTCATTTTCCCCAGAAGGCGGTTGTGGTGGTGGTGGAGGAGGAGAATCAAAGGTGAGGTCAGGTAACAGCTGTTCCGTTTCAGGGTCCCGGTGTTTTAAGATACTTTTACGGCGCTCCGGTGAACCATGAGAGCGGCGCGAATCAAGGGAATCACCACCTAACGATGATTTGCTACCGCTACGACCTGAAAAGTATACATATATACATGCACAAGAAACACACCCACTCATACCACGCAACCAACCTAATAGCAATTTAAAAAACAAAGTTACAACGGGTCTGGTAGCAACCGCATCCGACATTCACAAACCTCAGTGGAGATAATCAGAAGTGAAAACTTCAGTACAAGAGCAATTTTCAAGCTTGGTTGCCAAGTATATCCTTGAAATGAAATTCCTTATTTTCCAACTATACTACCAATAGACTATAAAAATTCTAATTTGAATATTATCCAAACTTAGTCTACTAAGGAAAAAATTGTGTCTTTCCACATTTTTGAAAAGTAACTTCCCTAAACTCGTATAACACACCAATACTATTGCAAAAGTCTTACCTTTTGAATATCTCCACTAAAGTTAAAAGAATGAGACCCGATTTCTTAAACAGTGTAAACCTAGGATACCATATTGTTAGTTAGCTACACACACACAAATGGATGGCATAAACGCATCTGACGTGGTTCTGTGTATGGCTAGGATCCCACGTGGGATCCTTGCCAACCACAGAACCGCGTCAGATGCGTTTATGCCATCCATTTGTATGTGTCTAGCTAACTAGCAATATGGTATCCTAGGTTTACACTGTTTAAGAAATCGGGCCTGAGACCCCAGAAAATCTATTAGGCTTTGCGTGTTTTATTTTTTTTTCATGGTTTTCTTATATTTTCATGTTACGACTATACTAATAACTATGCTTACACCAATATGTAAAAAATATATAATGGATAACTATATCTTTTGTGTGCTTTTATTTAGTTTTCATTCAAACAAAAAAACTAAAATACCAAACAATGAAATAAAAACAAAAACTATTATTATGGATAAATCAAATCACACAGAAACGGTGTATAGAAAAGAAATAAAAACATGCATGAGATTTCTAGGTGTAATAAAAAAATAATCTACAGGTATAAATAGGAACAATAAAAAATATGACTAGTATTATGTGGTCCGTGCCGCTGCTTTAGACATATAATCCCTTAACAGCATCTAGTACAGTACTAGGAAGACATGCCAAAAACCCTGGTCAGTTATATACCCCCGTGTGGGCCTTCTCAAAAGTGGCCCTTCTAACCCCTACCCAACCCCAAAACAAAAAACCTCCTTAACCCCACCCTTTGGAGCAACTGCTGTGTGGGCGTGTGGGTGGGAGAGGAGGGAGGATGTCGTACTTTTTGTGGGAGGAGGCTAGTGTGGGGGCGTGCGTACCTCGGTTGTTGGTTTTGTAGGCCTTGTCTGCAGCGGAACCTTCCCTCGCAGCCCTCGCCCTCTCCACGGATTCCAAGAGTCGGCTGAATGGTCTCGGCTTCTCCTGCAATCCCACCTCCAATCATCACAATCATCGACGCAACAACACAAAGATATATTCACAATCACCACAAAAAGAACTAACAGCAACACACTCAAGTAACAACCTCCAGTGTCATTCTTCATCCAATCGAGTCAACATCTTCAACAGTCATTCATACCATTTAAGCACCAAGTAAGAAAGTGAGGAACCTTGATTTACATTCTTAATTCAATCATAAATAACTAACTTCACCTTCCCCCTATTTTCTTTCAGTATAAGTTTTCGCCCAGTCAAATAAAAATCAAACATGATCAATGACCTTTAGTATGGATTTAAAACCAATACAAGCGACATGAAGAAACTCAAAAACTAAAATTAATTTCTTGTTAAATATCAACACTGATAAATACCGACATAAATAAATATTTCAGTGAGAACACTAACTTTGACATACTTCTAATTTCAATTTTTTACAACCTTTATCATTGCTAACCTTCCCCCAAATGTAGGACAATAATCTGGCGCGCTTCATCAGAGCTTCAAATATTCAAAATAAAGACCATGCCAGTGGCTTCCTAAGACAACTCTCAGACATTACACGCATTCAAATCTTGACGAATTTACAAACAAATGCACTACCTTTACTAGACGAGCTAGGGTAGTAATGACCCTGCAATAATGTAAATAAGAAACTGTTCGAAATAACATTTTGAAGCACATTACCAAACAAAGGTCCTAATTTTTCAGTGGCTTTTGTAATACTGCTTCCGTATAGCCCACTGGTACCTTGACACACTTATGCACAACTCCATGTACACATCCTACAGACTCCCCTGATCATCTCTGAGCCAAGACTTCCCTCTTATTACATTTCTTACAAGTACATGAATAAGTCAATGGAGTTATTTCACAAAAACAAGCTGTTCCTATCCAAACTCTTCTCAAAAAATCTGTAAATATTTTAAATACGTCAGTGATGTCAAATTTGGTATATTAGGGAATGACCTGTCTCGAAAAGTCAGGAGAGGTGCTCAGAATCACATAAAAGACACCTGTATATTTTCATACCTGTAGCTGGGACCCTCATCTACACTAAAATAACATGTAATACATTCATACAACTTCATACCATTAGTTGGGAATCTTACTAATACAATATACACTCATATACATACACTTATCCACAAACTTCTCATAAAGCAAATTTCGACCATGCATACACAACATCGACCATACACATACATGCAAATAAAAGCATGGAAACTTAAAAAGAAATTATGATACATTTATACAGATATTTTATATTCACGTCAAATCACATACGTACAAACACATATTCCACCAACATTTATACTAGCACACGAAAAGATATACACATACAGACCATGTATATGCACATATAGTTCTTCAAAGTACCACCACTCGCTCATATAGGAAGACCACATACATAAACAATACATACATGAATCTAAAAGGAATCACATATTTATCATAATTATCTTCGGCATCGTCGACAAAGGAGGGAGCTGGAGTGACAAAACGTTTCTCTATATTTTTTCACAAGGAGAGAAAGTTTAGTTAGAAAGTAAATGAATAAAAAAAAAGACTAATAATAATCAAAGACAGGAAAATCTAATAAACTAAATAATTCTTCCAAGTGACCTGTTTCAAGACTAGTAAAACATATCCCCTTATTTAACTGGTGAGTTTCATTATCATGATTATTATTATTATAATCTGGATTACTTTTCAATTTCTGCAATTACAGCCCCCATTATCTCAAGAGAGATGGAGCTTATATTATATAAGGTCTCTGAAAGCAATAGATGAAGGAAATACAAAATGAATAAAGAGATAGAAATAATATGTATTAAATAATATGAAGTCCTTTGCAGTCTCATAAAATAAAAAAAAAGTTAAGAAACGATGGTTTAAAAAAAGATTAATGCAAAAAAAGTAGTAAGTGCAGAGTGGGTGTTCATGTGTTCGTGTGTTCCGTTTCTTCTACATAGCATTGCAGATGTGATAGTGAAAGTTAAATAATGTTTAATAATAATCCAATAATATGTTAATTACCTCTGTTACGTATTTCTTTACATACTTTTACATATATTATTATCTACTTTTCCTTTTTAAAAGTTAGTGGTAAACCAAGTTTTTCTTTTAAATTATCCATTCAATGATTAATATCTATGTAAAAAGCTTCAATTTTAAGGTATAGCAGTTAGAGTGGTAGAAGTTAAATTTCTCTGCAAGAAAAAACTGCAATATCATTTAAGGGAACTTCCTAATAACATAATAAAAACCAATAATAGGTTTGATAAGCTAAGCTTCAACAAATGTCTAAGAATTATTTCTTCAAAGAATTAGAGTAAAATATATCTAATTTAAAACCCTTCATATTTTCCCTGCGTTTAAGTAGTTAAAGAAAGCAATTAACAATCAATAATGGCAGGAAACCAGTGCACTAAGTCTCCAGAAAATGACAAATATAGGAAACCATTTCTTTCCGGGTGAACTAATATAGATTCAATAATTCTGACTTTAATTTTGCTATTTTCTTTGTCTCGATATATGAAAAACTCTTAAAAGCTCAATTATTAGTTAAGATCTACTTTATTTAAAAATTAAGTATTTACTCCATCCTCTATGAGAATATTTGAGTATATTCCATTTTATCATAAGCTGCAAGTACATGTTGAAACGTACTAATTTGTAGTATCTTAATGAACTACAATGCAAAGTTTTACTTTCAGCAATCTTCAACAGAAGTAAAAAAAAAAAAAAAAAAAACTCCTTTTTTAAGCATTCATTTAATTTTGCAAATTCACTTTAGTTATTTTACCACTATCATCATCTGCAAATACTGCTCTAAAAGTTCAAAGTGAGAGTGATGTGCATATAGTGTGTTCATTGTGATACTTTTTTGCCATATCTATAGTGAAAATTACCATTAATCCCTACTAAATATTAATCATTTATTGGGGGTGCTATTCTTGTTTATTCATTATTTTTAACTTGGATGAAAGTTGTCAAAATGTTTTTTGACTTATATTATTTCGTGTTGATTACTGGGAGAGAGAGAGAGAGAGCATGGCAGCAGATCGGAGAAATTTGCAGATACACTCAAATATCTTTTTATACCATTACGATAACAAAGCTTAGATAATCTGTATTTAGAATTATATAATGGCTTCAAAAATCAGAGTCTAGCATTTTCAATGACCATTTTATTTAAGACAGAAATCTAACCATCGAAAATAACATTCTTTTCTTTTTTTATATATTCCGACAGTCTCCTGGAAATAATCTACTCTATCTATCTATCTATCTATCTATCTATCTATCTATATATATATATATATATATATATATATATATATATATATATATATATATATATATATATATATATATATATAAGTAGTTTGTATATGCAGGAGACGACTTTTTTTTAAATAACAGGAATTTCGAGATCAACTGGTTGCATTAATTTTCGGCAAACACAAACAATTATATAACATTTATACAAAGAACATTAAAAAAAAAAAATTTCAACAAAGTTCTTCAATCTGTCTGCTTTCTCAAACTCAAATTTGTAATGTACTACTTTCTCTCTTTAAAAAAAAAATTCACCCTGGCTAAAACTCAACCAGAATAGCGTACAATCTAAACAGTATATTTTGTGTAGTACTTCTCCCTTCACATCTCAATAAAAATTAACCCTTATCATTGTAATTACAAAATAATATTCGACTAATAAATCATTCTCTCAAGAACGGCATGCTTTTCATGCTCATTAAAAAAAATAAGAATATTAAAACTCGTTTCAAAGATTTTCATCATTTGTCAAGACCAATTATGCAAGAAGCTATATTCATTCCTCTCCTTGTTATGGACTATAAAGTATAGTTTTTGCCATCGCAAATATATATCTACAAAGTCACACACCCTTCTATATGGTGAGACCCACCATTGCTACGAATACGTGCAACAGGGGTAGGTAAATATTGAGTAATTTCGTGATTTAATAAACAAGAAGTCTATGTAAGACGAATTATATTTTTTAACAGATAATACGCACCCCATGATTAACACGGTGGGGAAAATTTTGTCTATATATATATATATATATATATATATATATATATATATATATATATATATATATATATATATATATATATATATATAAATTATATATTGCCCTCTTAAACAGAAATTTATAGAAATTTCAACCTTAACTGCAAGTATGAGTAGCAATGGGGAAACAACCATGGGTAGTTAAGGCAGTTACAAAAGCTGAACGACCATTACAAAGCTTCTTCAAACCCTCTTCCCTCCCCAGTCCCTATTTTTCCTTCTCAACTGATTTAGCAACACTCATACGTGCTAGCAACATGATATGGAATCGAACGGTGATGTCCTTGTTTCAAAAACAAGGACATGAATTATCATATACTCAGTTCAATGAATTATCGTACATTCCGTACAATGAATTATCGTATATTCAGGACAATAGCTATACACATGTATAACTCTAAATTTTCTTCATCGTTTTATGTATTGTTTGTGGGTATGTATTTTTTTTTTCACTGTCATTTTAACTTGAAGAAATGCTGTAAATAAAAATTGAAGCATTATAGTTATTGTTTCTTGCAATCAATATGAACAATGGAAAAATCTTTAAATTTATAAGTTGTCGATTCCAAATTCCAATGTGCAAATATGAATGTTACAATTCTGAACCTAATATTGGCAAGGGTTAATGATTCTTTACATTACTTTTATTGAATAAGATTATCTTAAATTGATTAACTTTTGGAAGTAAATTAGGGTTAACTCGATCAACATACCATTGGGGATTTTGGTGCCTGACGTTTTCTGAACAGTAATTTAAGATTTTGGGCTTTTTCTCTTCTTCTTTCTTCTGGTGGCACTGTATACATAGGCAACATTATAGGAAATAATAACAATGATAACTACTTAAAGTACATGACAAAAAATTTAAATGATGGCCTCTTTTAGGTCATTCTTTTTGCTTTTCGTTATCAATTGAGCACTAAGGTGAATTTGTACAAACAAGCAAAGTGAGTAAGACTTGACTATATTCTTCTGAATTGTTGCTCTAAAAGATAGTTTCAGCGACCAATGGTTGGTTGCCTTTCTTATGTCATCTGCTGACTAATAAACAAACAAAAAATCGTAACAGCTGATAACAAACAAATGACAAAGAAAATGAATAATAATAAGCAGCTATTGAGGCTTCCTTCTTCCCACATCTTATTTGTCCTAGAGATAAAAATATAATGAGGAGATAATTTTCAAATAAATGATAGACAAAAATCATAAGGATTTTACTGTATTTACAAATTAGAAAAATTATATATGCAGTCAATGAATATCAAAATCAACACAATAGCTAAATACCTGAGAATCATTTCTAGGAAGTTTCATTGAGAAAAAAAAAAACAATTACAAGTTCATCAAAATTGATATATATATAAAGTATTTATATAGATATTTTTCTCACCACAGTAGTGAAGGACGCAACATATGACACTCAGCCTACATATATACATATAGTATAAGCTTTGGAGTAGGAGGGAATTGGAAAAAAAAAAAGAGAGATAGAACTGCTTTACAGTTACTAGAAACATTGCGCGTAACACTGCTGCAACATCGAAGGCGCAAAAGTACTGTATAACTCTTATTTTTTCAAAGTTTTACGGATAAAACAAGAAGATGAAATTACAGAGGCTTGGGAGGGTTGGTCACGTTAACACAGCCGTGATATAAACAAACAGTGCGGGATGTTCGCCTTGGGGATCGCCACTACCAAAAGGGGGCCACTACTTAAGACCTGCTTTGCCACACCACCACACCTCGCGGTCGCCGTCCTGGGGATTCTTGGTTGTGGGCAGGAAGGCAAGGTGTAAAGGAGGGCATTCGGGAAATGGAAGGAGTGCCACAGGAATATTACAAGGAATATAATAGGTTGTACTAGGTGTCTAAAAGGGAATCCATAAACGGTAAGGTAAATTTTCCTGTCCATATAAAAGTTTGCATAAATAACCAACACAAGGAATGGGGGAGGGGGAAGAGGCATTAATGCTCGTTCAGGAGTTCCAATGGGTTCGTTGCCCACGTAAGAAAAGCGACATTGTAAAGCAGCAATAATATCAGCAGCGAAAAAAGCAGCAGTAGCGGGCCTTTTCAAAATTCTTTTGTAAGCTGAGGCGGCAACTGGCATTAATAAGCATCAAAAAAACTGCTCTACAATCCTATCAAGTTTGCTTTGAATGTAAATCGACTTTTATTAATATTAAGTTTCCCCACTGTAGTTTACAGTGATGTGTGGAATGATATTTGATAATCACTGGATAAGATGTATTTAAACTGTCAAAAATATATTCATGTTCCTTATAAATATATATAGGAAGCATGCAAAAGAGCCATGCACAAAAAGAGAGTCAAAAAGGGGGAAAAAGATATTGGTGATATCACAAACCGTCAGTCGAAACTAATACCCCAAAAAAACAAAGGTTAAATATATGTAATAAAAATGAGCATAACCAGAAAAGGTCACAGGCAGAAAATGTAAAAGATGGTTTTTTTATATATATAAATTCACGCACACAACCTCAAAATGACAAATCAGTAAATGGGTCTTCATGTGGATATAAAAAAGTTAATAATCAACTATCTCTATCTGAAAACTTTTCTCTAAAAACTCTATTCGTTTATTGTCTATTTTTAAAAAGATTCTAACACGAAAAGCTCTTTAGCTATTATGAAATGTATAATGGATTCTAAGATTAATTTTTTAATAATTTATTTCAGCAAAGTGTATCTCGCTGACGACTGCCTGTATTGTGGGTGTCGTGGGCGTGACGTGGGCGTGAGGTGGGCGTGGCAAGGTGGTGGTGGTAGGTGGAAGGGGCGTACCTCCTGGAAGCGCGCTCGTCGGTGCTTGGGCATGGGCGAGTCTTGGAGGGAAGACCGGCTACTACCCAAAAGGTTGTCTGTGCTTCGGGTATCGTCGAAGGAGTCTGTCGTGTAGGCCTGTGGACGATGTAGAGCCCTGTGACGTGGTGAAGACCTGGGTGTAGGGGTTCGAGGTGCCACAGCCGCAGCAGCAGCAGCAGCAGCGGCAGCCGCTGAGGGAGGTTGGTAGCCTTCAGCGTCTAGAGGGTTGACGTAGAGGTTGGAATCCTTGTTGTTGGGTGGCAGCGGGTCGTCGGTGAGGTCGGCCTGGGAGTTGAAGGGGTGAGTTGGGCATGAGGCGAAGGTGTCAGTGGAGTCCATGGATGCTAGGTCGTGGGCAGCACCCCCCGAGGCGCCACGACCTCCGCCATCCTGGGTTTTGAGGGGTTGGAGCTCAATATGATGGGGGGCCTCCATCACTGGCGCCGGCACCAAGCATTCCGCGTCTATGAACTCCTTGTAGTCCTGTAACCACACCACCCACCGTCAACAGGGATGCTCTTCCCCGCCACCAGCAGGAGGCGACGGGGAGGGAGAGCAGGAGGCAGCAATAATAATAGCATGCACAGATAGAAGAAAGCAAGGGTATGAGGGAGGGAGAAGAATAAGTTCAAGAGAAAAAGGAAAAGGGAGAATACCAGGCATCATATTGGGAGGGAACCTAGCATTAAGTCACAAGCATAAAAAAAAAATGGTCCACAAGCATAAAAATAAACAAAGATAACTGAAGTACACAAAACGATGGGTGAGAAAGGCAGGAAAAACCGAGATAAGAAAAAAAAACAAGAAGAAAATGAACAAGCAAAAGTTATAAAACTATAAACAGGCATAGAAATTCTTTGAGAAATAAAACCAAGAAAGGGTGAAGAGAAGTACTGACAAGATGCAGAGTAAGAAATAAAAAATAAAAAAGACATTTTCTCTCTCCAAGGTGAAGTATATTGTCAAAAGACAAAGAAGGAAAAAATACATAACACAAAATGAGAGCAAAGGAAAAGTGAAAAGAAGTTTGAGGTTGCATACAGGAAAATAACAGAAAAGTTATGTTACTAAGTTGTGATTGTATGACAAGGATTGTGAAAACACCTCTTACCAAACTGTGGTGACACTACAGAACATTGATATTTGATTGTGATAAAAGTTGTGAACCAGGATAGTGATAGGAAGTGATGATACTATTATCACTACTATCATGACTAGCTGTATAAACTCAATTATCATTAATGCAATTATAATCATTGCTCATGAGCCCCAAAGCTCAAGAAGTGAACAGTGATAATTGTGATAGTGATTGTGACAGTGAATTTTCAAGTGAATATGAAATTAGGAGGAAAAAGGATTTAATAAAAAAAAAAATAGAACATATGAAAACAGAAGAATATAAAAAAAGATAATATAAAATATTTTGCATATACAAGAAATCTTTGTATTTAATGGAAAATTTCTATTAATGTATTATAATATATTACTAATTTCCAAAAGAAGGTTTAGTTAACAGCCAAAATCTACTTTAATATGTATTGGAAATTACTATATATTTATTATCTTCGAAAATTACCAAACATGAGTGATATATTCACGAGCTTCCACCTATGGTTAAATTGGAAATAAAAAAGATTTTTTTTTTACATTTTTCAGTTCTTAATAAAAAAAAAAAATTGCTGACCAGTTAAAACAAATATTTAAATAATTTTAGATACAGCTCTGTACTGTCAATAAATTTATATTGATTTATATAATATTTCCAGACTTGATATCAAAATACTGATATTCATATGTAATAACTGTACACGACGATGAACAGCTTGTATACACACATTCATACGCAATTTCAGAAAAAATAGTATTAAAATACTCAGATTCTCTCTTAACCATACACATAATACATACATTTACATACATACATAAAATATAAAAATTAAAGAAAATGTAAAAAACAAGAGAAAAATAATATTTATGATGAAGTGGTATGGTTTTGATGAAGAATTGAGCAACAGTGTTACCAAATCAAATGATGATTCACTGATAAGAGACATCACGATGAATACACACAAACCCAATTTCTTAAAATTTTTCTTTCCTTGGATAACAATTACAAGAGAGGGAGAATATTTGGGGATAAAAACGAATAAATAATGAAGTGAAGGATGAAATGAAAAGATGTATGAAAAGATAAAATGCACAGCATGAGTTTTCTAAAAAAATAAAAATATATGAATTCCCTCGTCAATATTAAGTTAGTTTAGAGAATAGTATACTATTCTAAATAGGAATAGACTAGAGAATAGTCAATTCGTAGTGAGATAAAGAATACTATACTATTCTCAAACAAGACTTGAGACCAGAATAGTCATGAAAATAGTCAGAATAAAATGAAAGATAGAACAGGATACTATTCGAAACAATTGAAAATAGAATAATCATGAGAATATTAAAAAGGTAGTGATATAGAGAGAGTATAATAGTGATACTTGAAACTCGAGGTCATGAAGTAGTCAAAATGAATTAGTTGCAGAGTAGTATACTATTCTAGATACGATCTGAAACTAGAATAGTCATTAAAATAGTCAAATGAGTCAGATTAAGAATAGTATACTATCAATAGTCAAGAAAATATTGAAAATTGAATGAGATAAAGAATAGTATACTATTCTAGATAAGATCAGAAACTAGAGTAGTCATGAAAAATAGTCAAAATGAAATGGAAAACACAAAGTAGTACACTATCGCAGATAAGAATTGAGAATAGAAGAGTTTCAAAGTGTAAAATAGTGGTAATAATGATATAAAAATTCTTATAAAATCTTATATCATTATCATTTATTCTACCATGTCAATGGATATATATACAAATATATACGAGTATATAAGATAATAGAAGTAAAAATGGGAATATATATTGTCACTCTATACTATGGGATGATATATCATGTATATAAGTCATATATATATAAGTCAACCTACTTATTATAGATACATCATTCAAAATTAAAAATATCTTGATAATATATACTTGGGGAAAATAAAATAGATTTATGTTTATTAATAATATAAATTATTAATATATATTAATATGTTTATAATTTATATACGTAGGACAAAAGAATATCTTTTATTTTCAAGTATTGTAAAAATTAGGACTTTAAAAAGGAAAAAAAATACAAGTTATTGGACAAGGAGTCAAAGAAAAAATATTAATTAATTTCTAAGCAATTAAGTATACCTTACTAGTCTTTAACATCTCTTTAATGAACACATACTGGAGGGGAATATTAATTCTGAGGTTAATTATAATCATCTAGAATAATGATTATACTCTGATGGAATGGAGGTCGATTTTTAACATATAGTTTGGGGATTTAACACTAAAAAAATAAGTTAAATTGAAGGAAATACAATTATCATTTGTGAATATAGAAATATGTAACTTAAATTTCACTAGTTAATGTATAACAGGCTTGGGAGGAATATATTTTAACACTTACGGGAAAATTTTAACATTAATATGGACGGGTAGATTTTAACACGGGTTTGGGGGAAATACATTTAACATTCAGGGGAATACTGAAAATATGATATGAGAAATTTGCAGATTATCACTGGTTTGAGAATGAATATTTAACATTCGAAAGCACAGAAAATATTTCACTATCACTTTCACTGAACTAATTTACAACCGGTCTGGGGGGAATACATTTAACAATTATGAAAATATTGGTGATATTTTAACATTAATTTCTAATAAGGAGGGAAAAAGGTGGTGTTAACACTAACTTGGGAAAATTTGACAAAACATTTTGGGTAAATTTAACATTGGTAAAATGGAATCAATGATGAGTCAAGAATATATCAATTTAACATAGACCACAGAAACTAATAGGAATTTTGAGATCAAATCTGTAATTAAATCTCCTGAAACTAACAAAGTTAAATATCAACATAGAAGACAGAGATATATTTAACATTATTTATAAACTGCAGTGCTAATCTAGGTAAACTTTATGTGATAACTATGGGGCTAATTAACATTAACGACCTAAGGGGGAAAATTAACACAGAGGGTGAATATACAAATTTAACACCGATATGTATAGCGAAATGTAACAATGATAATCATAGGGATTTATAACAACAGCGACCAAGGGGATATATTTAACAATGCTAAATTTTGAGAATATTACATCAGAGATACGGGGAAATTTAACTTAGATGGCAAAGCAAATATTTAACAAAGATGTCTCACGCCGATGATAATGAATGGATGTAACAATGATAGTCCCTGGCAAACTATAATATTGTTAATAATGAAGAAAAAGAGAGGCAAAATAGTTAAAAATAGAGGAATTTTAACAGTGATAAGCTTTAACAAATTTAATATCATGAAATAACGGAAAAATTTAACACTAAAGAAAAATAAAAATGGTTAAAGAATTGGGAAATTTTTTTCACCAATAACCTTTGGGAATTTAACGTCCTGAAACAGCGGCAAAATTATTAATGAATTACCAGTTTCATTGAAAAGAGGGATATCAGTTTTATTGTACATTCAATTATATATGAAGGATACCAGTTTCATAAGTCAATGAGATATGAAAGAGAGATATCAGTTTCATCAGTCAATGAGATATGAATGAGAAATACTAGTTTCATCAGTCAAGAAGATATGAATGAGAAATGCTAGTTTCACCAGTCAATGAAATATGAATGAGATACTAGTTTCGTAAGTCAGTGAGATATGAATGAGATGTAAGTTTCATAAGTTACTGAGATAAGAGAGAGAGATATCAGTGTCATCAGTCAATGAGATATGAATGAAAAATACCAGTTTCATCAATGAATGAGTTATGAATGAGATATCAGTTTCATCAAAGAGATGTGAATGAAATACCAGTTTCATCAATAAAATATGAATGAAGAATACCAGTTTCATCAGTCAATGGCACAGAAATTTTAAAATAAACTGCATCAATCAATTATATATTAGTGAAAGAAGCATGTTTCATCAATAACTTAAGTTTTAAGAAAAACATTTTCATCAGTCGAGATGTAGATGAGAGATAAATGTAAATTCCTGTTTCATAGGTGAATGAACTATTAAAAAATATAAGTTTCTTTCTACCAATAATATATTAATGAGGGATAAAAGTTTCATCATTAAATGTGAAAAGAAACATGTTTCATCAAGTGATGTGGTGAGAGACAAGTTTCATCCTGAGATCAACTTCACAAAGACACTTTTATATTTGTAGTAATGCTGGGGACGGATTGGGAAGATTGGGCGCTGCCGTTTGGGCGCTGAAGTTTTGGCACCATCGGTTTTGTGCCTACAGTTTGGTTAGGTTAGGTTTCAAAATATAAAAGCTTTAGCGACAGCACGTCTGTCGCCAAAATGGGTTTAGCGTTCAAACAGCCGGCGCCGAACGGCTGCGCCGAAATGTACCAAACCCTGCTGGGGAAGGGGGAGAAAGACGTGAAATAAAGTGTGAACCCTCCCTTTGCTTTACTATCTTTGGGGAATCTGTCATCTGGAGAAAAAATTAAATTCTGAAAATATTATTGATAACTGGGCAATATTTAATTAAAAAAGTGAAGTTAAATATATTACAGGGGATAAAAATGTTAAATGTAGCAACATAAATCGATAAATACTCTATTTTAAAACACTAAATCAACACGGATACAACGGTAATATCATTACATATAAAAAGCTAATTACACCTAAATAAAAAGGAATATATGTACCAAAAAGTTAACTACACAACATTGAAAAGCTAAATAAACCTGCATATAGCAATAAATATATAAAAAAGGTAAGTATATTTAAAGAAAACGGAAAAATATTATAGATTAAAAAGTTAAATGTATCCATATATAAAACTAGCATAAAAATAATCCTGGATGTGGGGAGGGGTTAATTTTCTCCGAAGAACACGTTTTCCCACCTAGAATTATTATTTCAAACAAAGAAGAAAGGGGATTAATAGTCGCAGAGGAGTCCCTCCGTCTGGTATTTTCAGAGGATGATCCACTACTCCCTCTTATACAACCTCTGTAGTCTAGTGGGCTAACCTGTGTTGCTCTAAAATAGAGCTCGTAAGTTCGATTCCCGACAAGGCAGGGAAATTATCTGAAGATTATTATTATTATCATTATTATCATTATCATTATCATTATTATTATTATTATTATTATTATTATTATTATTATTATTATTATTATTATTACTGAATATTTTTTCTTCAAAGGCATCTCGAATTATACTGGTAAAAATAAACAAGATTTTCTGAAGTAATATTATATTACGAAGGACATTTCCTTCAAATTGAAATTATAGGCATGAAATATTTAACATTGAAATAAAAAATGTCGAAGGAGAAATCCCAATTGTATAGATTTGATGATGAAAAACAAATGATACAAAATTTATAATAATGAAACTTCTGACGGTGGGTTAACTAACCACGGGTAATTTGAGACTATGGATAAAATATATAACCTTAGGAAATATTGATAATAACGTGATATTAATATATATTTGTAAGGAGATATTATCTTGTCAGTTTTGATGATCTGTATAACAGAAAACTTCGAAAATTTTGGTCAGAGGTGGAGTCTGAAACATATGAAGAAATCTTAAGAGGAATTTCTAAAGTCCATGGAATTCTGAAACCCATTCGAGGAGAAAAATAAAAGGACGAATCATTTTGATTCAGATAGAACCACAAATGAAAACAGCTTTTACTGGCATCAGCGATTTTCAGTTAAATGAATTTCTGAAGTTGATGAGGAACATGAGACTGAAATGGGATGTGTAAGAAAGCATAAAAAAAGATAATGAATAGAAAAAAATGAATAGAAATGAATAGAAAAGAGAAAATTCAATATAAGTAAAACGAAAAGTAAAGTATGAAAGACACCATGAAAGAGAAATTAGATGATAAATATTGAATAATGACAATGAGAAGGTTATTCAAACAAAAGGAATGAAATAAAATGACACAGACTACACGTTTAGAGTCAAGCAATCATATATGGAATTTTTAAGGAAAGAAAAACTACCCTAATTACAGAAATAAATAAGTTTTAATAATAAGTAACTGAAATTTTCAAGGCTCAAAAGAGACAGAGCGACGAAAAAAGGAAACGGGAATATCTACCAAAGCTGAAAAAAAAACAGAAAAAACAAGAACGAAAACTAGGAACTGATATCTGTCAAGATTCATAAACTACAGAGAGTAAAATGTAAAGGTTCTGTACAGAGTTGAAGAAAGGAAAATTCTATCTATCACAGTTCAGAATAGGAAAAAAAATTAAACTGATATACCAAGGTATATCAGATTCAAAAGGTATATCAGATTCAAAAGAGAGTAAGACAAATTTATCTATAATCTATTAATTTTCAGAAAAGAACTGGTAGAGTAAGTATTATCTGAGAGGGGGGTCAAAATAGAGGGAGAAAAATAATTGATATCTATCAAGGTTCAAAAAGAGTAGGAAGAGAGAAATGAAGAAACTGGAATTTCCAATGGTTTAAAACGAACCCAACAGTGAATGAAAAAATTGGAATTTAAAAAAAAAAGGAAAAGTGGAACTTAAAAAACAAGGTATGAAAAGAGTAAGAAATGTGGAAATGATGTCTACAAAGGGTCTAAAGAGTATTAAAAAAAAGATAGTGCAGTGGAAAAAACAGAAATCTAGAAAGGTTCAAAGAGAGCAGGAAAAGAGGAACTGATATATATAAAGTGAGAAAAATAAAAAAAATATATCCACAAAGTTTAAAAAAGTAGGGTAAGAGAACATTTATATTATCAGGGTTCAAAGAGACTAGGAAGACTCACTGATATCTACCAGGATTCAAGGAAGAGCAAGAAAAATAGAAATGAACTCTTATCAAGGTTCAAAGGATTTGGAATATAGAAACAGATATCTACCAAGGTTCAGAAAAGTGCGAGAAAGATTGAACTGATATCTACATAGGTTCAAAAAGAGCAAAAAATAAATAAAAAAGAGGAACTGACAAATAACAAGGTTCAAAAACGAGCCGGAAAATGCAACTGATATCTATCAAAATCACAAAAGAGCAGGAAAAAGAGAACTCTAATCTAACAAGGTTCAAAGTACTAAAGGGTCTGTAAAAAGAGTACCAAACTCGGAAACTAAAAGAGAGCAAGAGAGAAAAAGAGGCCAAGAGAAGAAAGAGAGGAGGGGGATAAAAATGATGTTATATATCACCAAATCCAATTAAAAGAAAACGCTCTCGGGGTAAACATCAAATTTGCTGGAAGAGGATTTAACATTAGCATAAAAATTATTATTAGCATTTACTAAAACAATGTAATGGAGTCATCTGTTGACAGAGAGGAAGAGACTCAAAAGATAATCTGTAAAGTAATAATGATGATCATTATTTTTCTTACCCCTCCCTGGGGAGGGCGAGAATGGGGATAGCGGAGGGGGCTGATATTACAATACCTACCTATAGAACACTAAAAATATAAAATTTCAAAATGGAGAGTCAGTTTTTGAGAAAAGAACAGAAATTACGGAAAAACTAAAATTAAAAGATTCCACGATATTAGAAACTCAAACTTTTGAAAAAAAAAATGATGATGATGCAACCAATTTTCCTCAAACGTAAATGCCCAAAATGAATAAGACCATGAATGAAGTACATCGAAGACCTTTGTAAGAAGTCAACATGAAAAGAGAAACGTGAACACTAAAGAGAATAAGTAGAAAAGTAGCAGAAGGGAAACAGTATTACAAGACTCATTCAAAGTGGTTGTCTCTTAAACTACGAAAATGACGGCCGGAAAAGACGTATCTATTTGTATTATTACACCCGTCTCTATTACTCTCCGTATTATGTACCATGATTAATAATAATGAAGGGTGGGAAATTGAATGGTTAGAGTAGGGATATTACGACTGGATGCCCTTCCTAACGTCCTGCAATGGGCTCGAATCCGTGTAAGTCGCCTCTCGACTAG